>JAVTVY010005432.1:0-39927 GCA_036873755.1 Hanleya hanleyi
AGGTCTTAAATTCTCTCGAATTAAACCTTACAGTGATTTTACTGGTTATTCAAATGACAGGACAAAAATGCCAGAAAGTATTCTTGAGTGTTGTCAAATAAGAGAACTCTTTCGAATCTAGAAAGGAATTTTATCAATATTTAGTGAAAAGTGACATGGAAGTTATATATTTTATATATTCAGCAGGGTGTGTAGTTCCCACCGGTCCGCTAGTCCGAGACTAGAAAATTTTGGGCGAACCAGTGAACATTCCGATTCACCTGTGGACCAGTAGAATATTTTCATTACATTTATGAACCAGATTAGCTGACCAGTAAACTGTAGAGATAGACTAGATGATAAAATTTCCTGGTCTGCAAGACAAGTGAAAAATTTTCCGAATTTCGTACCCTGGTCAGAATCATTGAATCTTCCCGTTAATTTCATCTCACTCATCTCACTTGATGTCAGTTTCAGGGAGCAGTCTGTATTCTTCATGAACACTTTAACAGGAACATTTTTTATGACTCATTTACAATTAAGATGACAAATTGGTCACTTCGAATATCAGGTCACTTGATCTTGTTCTTTGTTTTTGCCTTAAGGAGAAAGTGGACAACGGAATAACCATTTTGAACAAATTAATATTTTGTTTATTCTTCTCATTGGTTTGTAGTAAAGCCGTCAAGCTTTATACACCTTTCATGACCTTCTTGGGCAGAGACAGAATATTTCCCAGAGTTATATAAATGTGATGTTGTATACATTTGATCCCAGGAAAATGAAATTGATTTGTGATAATATAAATAGGTCATAATTATACAGCTGTCTTTGGATTAATTTGTTCTTTTTCCTTCACATTGTTTCAGGGGATTGCTGAGGTGGACATTGTGAATGCAGTAGGTGGAAAACAACTCGACCCACCCCGTTTAGTCATGTTTATGACCAATGAAGTGAAAGTGCAGGAAATTGTAATAACATCAGATAAAGGGATCATATATTGCGAAACTGATAACGTGAAAGAGCAAGTCCTTCACTGTGTGCTAGTGTATTACGCAATGTATCTCCGCTATCCTCGTATCTATTCGCAGCTCCTGACACTATGCCAGGAACTTGATCTTGGTGATCCCTACACAGACCAGAGGTCTGCCAAGTACCTGAAATATTGGAAAGAAATTGAAAATGCCATACAAAGATTAAATGTGCAGGTCTCATAGTGTTGTGTGTGAACATTATGTCTGCATTGATAACAAATGCTAGAAACTCAAAGTTGATGGATACATAATTAAGCAGTTATTTCATTTATGAATTCATTTGATTTATGAATTAAGTCGTTTGATACAATATTATGTTGATTTGCATTGGAAATCTGACTCATCTTAGAATACAGTCTGTACCTGAAATATTGAAAAGAAATTGAAAATTTCCTGCAAGTATCAAATGTACAGGTCTCCTAGTGTTTAATACCTTGTACTAGTAATGCTAGAAAAGTCAAAGTTGATGGACATTTCATTAGGCAGGTATTTGAATCATGAATTCATTTGATTTATTAATCTATTCATTTCAGGCATTTGATACAACATTTTGAGGTGAAAATCTGGCTATTCTGTACCTGAAATATTGGAAAGAAATTAAATATGTCATGCAACTTAAGTATCAAATGTACATATGTCATGGTGTTGTGTGTGAACATTATGTTGCATTGATAACAATGTTGAGCTAGTAATGCTGGGAAAGTCAAAGTTGATGGATATTGCATTAAAGAGTTATTTGATTCATGAATTCATTTGATTTATGAATTTATTAAGTAGTATGATGCAATAATTTACTGTGATATGCATTGGAAAGCTGGGGCCAATTTCACGAAGATCATACAACAATTTTTTTATCTTAAATTTTATTATTATTATCATTATTATTATCATTATTATAATGAGCGTATCGTAAACTTACGATACAAATTGGTGTACGACCTTTCATGAAAGTGGCCCCTGGAGTGGCTCTTCTTAGAATACTGTCTGTTTGGCGAAACCGAAGCCTTTGTCGCCTTGACATGAGAAAGATGTCCAAGCAGAGCCAGTCTATAGGTAACAGGACTTGGCTAACTCAATTTGAGGGAAAAGTCACTCAATTGAGATTTCGCTGAAGTCAGAATGAAACAGTAGAGTTCTCTTAACCTTGTATGAAACTGTTCACTGGACGTTTTTTAGAGTGTCAAATTATATAGCATTGATGTTTGAAACACAAAGTATTAGCTTCATGTACTACATCTGATTGTGTTGGTATTCTGATTATGTTGTTGGTATTCTGATTCTGTTGACCTGCATGTATGTCTATTATAAGTTCCCATCAATATTTTTTTTACAAATGTGTTGTACCAAACAAAATCAGACGTATAGTACATGATGCAAATCTTTGTTTCAGTCGTAAATAGTATAAAATTTTGATGCTGTTGCACGTTTTTGACAAAGTCGGCAACAGTTTTGAATTAAAACACTGACATTAAACATATAAATACCTATGTTTTCCTACCTAAAACAGTAGCGACTTGCAAATAAACGCCAACATAAAATTAATAAGCCTGTACGTTTTTAACATAAACGGTAGCATCAAAAGAATAAACCCTGGTGTTTTCATACCAAATCGTAAGCAATCGTAAGCTGTTGACATGTGCAGTTTACCATAAAACAGTAGCGTTTTGTTTCATAAACATGCGACATGTTTATTAAAAACGGATGACGTGTCTAATAAGTGTGTCTGAAGATAATCGCGTTGTACGTTTTTGTTAATCACGGTGATGTTTTAAATAAAAACACTAGTGCAAAACTTATCAACGCAAGTGTTTTCCAGCTGTGTCGATTCTCGTAAGAAATTATAAACACAGGCGTTTAAGTGGAAACGGTTGGTGTTTGTCATATTAGTGTTTCCGTTTTCAAAAAACGTAACTGTTTTACAGTAAAACGCCTTGACATGTTTATTAAGTGTGTCTGGCAAGTGTTTTTGAAGCGTCGAAATAAAAACGTCTTGTATTTACTGTGTGTCTGCATCAGTGAGGTTGCCTTTATATCGCCCGTTCAGTAGGCACCAATCAAGCTTTACTTGGGACTGTCCTATATCCTATATACCAGCACATGCGCATTGTTCAACCAGGAAGAACGATAGAATAATCTGTTATTGTCTGAGTGGAGTTGCACAAACCACAAATGAAGATGTACTTGCGACTGTCTTAAAAATCCTTATATACCAGCTCATGCGCGTTGTTTAACCAGGAAGAACGATAGAATAAGCCCTGTTATTGTCAGAGGCACAGGCCAGCAAAGAAGGTGTACTTGGGACTGCCTTAACATCCTTATTCACCAGCCCATGCAAGTTTGAAAATATGTAGTATTTGTGCTAATTATACAATATATTTTCTTTAAGGAGAGGCAGTCGGACAATTGGGAGCAGCGATTTAGAAGAAATATTCAATATTTATCATGGCTGCAATTTAGAAGAAATTTTCAATATTTAGCATTTGTGCTAATTATACAATATATTTTCTTTCGGGAGAGGCAGTCCGACAATTTGCGTTTCCGAGTTATCATAAATATTGAAAATTTCTTCTGGCTGCAATTTAGAAAAAATATACAATATTTAGCATTTGTGCTAATTGTACAATATATTTTCTTTGGGAACAGGCAAGTCAAAGTGCTAACTAGCAGTAATCCTAGAAATTATCTTCAAAGTACATTGTGTAGCACACCCCTTTCTAAATATCACTGATTTTAGAAATTATTTGCGAAGTAGCAGATCTGCTAAATAGCATGCGTGACAATAATAACCATTTCTGCACCTTAATGGGAAATGGAGAAAAATATTAACTATAAAATTGGATTTTTTTCTGTATTTGAATACAGATTTTATCTCATTTTTTTAAAATAACACGTAAATCAATTTGCTTTAATTGAACACAAATTTAAAGAAAAAAGGGGGAGGGTCAGTGGGTTCGTTCAATTTCTAATGCGCAGAAAGTAATGGTTTGGACACTTTTGTATCTATTTTCATGTTATTTCTATTGAATTTACTTGATTTGAAAACATAGTTCTTCAACAATGAACATGTACCTTTAGTACACCAACGATTACTAATCAAAATTGAATTTTTCAGGATTGAAATGTATTAAGAGCTGTGTTTGAGGGTGACAATCTCTACTTTACATCACACCCTAACATATTTGGGATAAAATGTCTTGTGCTTACCTATTCTTGGCAGTTGACCAGAAATGTTTTTATCTGTTCACTCACTGAGCGATAAGACGCCTCAAATATTTGCCTATATTGACGAGGATTTAAAATCGGCCATAATGTGCTCGATAATATAGTCTATTTTATTTTGTAATAACATGAAGACTAGGATTTAGAATATATTATTCAATGAAACCTTATGCACAATCACATACTTTATCGTTACTATATCAGTCCACTACTGCCCGTATTGTTCATGAATGCCATCAATCCTCCATGATGATCAACAACCGTTGGCCCTAGTTTTGACATACCTGACGATACCAACTGACCGCAGTCAATACCAGGTTATTTATACCGCAGCTTAACCATGATTGACTATTTTGACCCTGGTCGGCCATGGTTGAATGATTGAACCAAAACACTCAAGAAATCTTGTTGAGCATTCTGATGACATCCCCAAATAGACATGTTGAAGGAATGTGAAATATACTTTTGTGATATACGTACGCTAATAATAATACCCTGTAAGACGTGTGAGACGAGCAAATGGGAAAGTTTACAGAACAAGGCTAATATCAATGTATGCTTAAGTTCACATTACGCAGTGGAAACTAGTTCATGCAGTTTCTTTGCATCTATAGGCCCCATCTTTCTCTAAAGCTTAATTGATTATGACTCATCATGGTTGACTCGGTTCGACCGTTGGACCATGTTCAAAGTTGGTGACACCTTTCCGCGTCTGAATGAACCGATCCATGGTGGATTATTGTTCATCATACAATGTGCGCATGATCAGACCTGGACAACCATGGTCACAAATTGTTTGCCATGATCTTTGCCATGTTTAATCCGTGGTGCCAATTTTCGAAAAAGGTCATCCATTGCTAACAGAGGTCGTCAACCATTGTCACGAATCTTGTTGACCATTGTAATCTTTGAAACGGACGTTTTTATCCCCTTACCATCCCCTAGTCACTGTGATCGGTATCCAGTCAATTCACCCACAAACCGATTCAC
Organism: Hanleya hanleyi; assembly: GCA_036873755.1. NCBI lineage: Eukaryota > Metazoa > Mollusca > Polyplacophora > Lepidopleurida > Hanleyidae > Hanleya > Hanleya hanleyi. Next base: position 5,223 of record JAVTVY010005432.1, read on the forward strand.
CCACAACTTCAGGTCGATTCACCCACAAAAAAAGTCAACTCATCCACAACCAGGTCAATTCACCCACAGTCTCAATGTTGGTTTATTCAACATATTTACTGGATATGGATATGCAGTACATCCAGGATACCTGGCTGGAGAACTCGGTCTGGCTGTATGAAGCCATCCTTGCGAGCCAGTGTATCGATCGATCTGTTAAATCAACCCAATCAGTGAACACGCTAAGCTAGCTGATAAGGCCAATCCACTGCGAGCTAAGTGTGACAGGTGTGAATTTCATCGCGGGCCCAACTGCTTAGTATTTAACTTGAAATGTGAAGATATGTTTTATATCCTTGAACCTCTGCTCTTCCGTGAGGCAGAGTTTCTAAACTTGCAGATGAGACTGGTATCGGCGGAGAAACTTTGAAGAAAAAAAAGAAACTCTACTGTCAGATCCAAGGAAAGATTTTTGGATTATGGGGAGAGTATTGTGATGGAAGTAAGACTACATCCCAGCTTCTGCGAGCCATCGGAAACCTGTATGGACAAACAGCATGAACTGCTCTTCCTTAATTTTTTTTTTCATAATTTTGTTCTAAATGCTGGAATTTCCATCAAAGTGTGCTTTGATACCATTTTATTTGCTAATCTGTTACATTGCTCAATTATATGTATGGAGCTAATACATTTATATGTATGAAACATTACTATTTTAAGAAACATATATTATACAATATAGGTATTATATTTCATGGTCTGTACTAAATGATATATATTGTGCAATATATATATTGTGTATATTTTATTAAAAAACATGTAATATTCAAACTTGATAATTCTGAAGAATAAAATGTAGTTAATAGACTAAGCATTGTTTTGAAGTGATTGTTTACTACACTGTGACACCTGTGGATTAATTCTCAGTTACTACAAATGTTGCTTTGAAATCAACCTTGGCTAAAATTCTATTGTTTATTAATTTTCCATAACACTTTTCCAGAATATCGCCCTTCAAAAAGCAGTCAAATAATTGCCCAATATATGCAATATACCCATGTCCTGAATTTATTCATTATGTATGATGACTATAGCAACACTGAGACTATGGGTGAATTGACCTGGTTGTGGGTGAGTGGACTTTTTTTGTGGGTGAATCGACCTGAAGTTGTGGGTGAATTGGTTGTGGGTGAATTGGTTTGTGGGTGAATTGGTTTGTGGGTGAATTGACTGTGAATCCTGGGATCTGCCTCGAATACAAGCAAGGACATCTTCTAATCATGACATATGAACTTGCACCCTCTACCCCACCTAATAGATATAAAGACAAACGTTTTGAACTTTCCGTCGGCAAAAAAGTTTCAGTAGGTTTCAGTAGGCGTTTAATACCCTTCTCATATCTGTTTATTTTGTCACACGGATCCTGACAAATATTGGCGACATTTCGATTAAAACTAGGACCTTGCCATCCGGACAAAGTCCCGGTCTTCAGTGGGCGTTGAATGCTCCCTTTTGACTACGCATCTTCCATCCCTTCTGGGTCAATACTGTCCTGACGCATTTCAGGATATTTTGACCAAAATTATGAGCCAACAGAGAAACGCTAGTGGGCCACAGTTAAAACAGGTGAACCATGGCTGTAATTAACCGTGATTAGACACTCTCAAATCCACAGGTGTATTGGCGTATACCGTTTGCCAAATAGCGATAAAAGGCGAAAGCATTTTCACGAATACATATCGGTATATACAAGCGTCTAATCCGTCATTCAATATTCAGCCGTCGTGCATTAAAGGATTTCTGCGTCCATAATTCAAAGACCTATTCCATATAACAGCAATAGCACCAAAAAACAACAACCATAGTGTACATAAACATAGGCTAGTTTCCTGCAAGACAGAAGCGGTCAACAGTTTCCAATGATACCAGTAAGACATCATGATGTTCCAAAAATATCAAATCCGTTTCGCTGATCAGTATTCTTAACCCTATCTGGCCTGGGCGATTTGGGGTGTATCGCAGCCTGGGGGGGGGGAGAGTGCCTCCTCATATATATTTTATTTTTGTTTTTTCTTCACAAAAACTGCATGATAAATTAGTAAATAATAATGTGATATGAAATAAAATAGGTTTTATCCACTTTTCCACGCAGGAAAGCAAAAATTGTGAAGAAATATGACGAAAACGTCAATTTTCTGGTACCCCACATGGCCGCCATTTTGAATTTACCTATGATCCTCTGCACGGAGGGTCATACAAATGGGCTCAAAATGACCTCAATATGATAATCTAAAAAGTTTCAGCTCTCATTTTTTGTCGTTCCGGAGGTAGGAGCAAAAAAAACAACAGGGTGGGCGGAAATGTTTAGTGACGTTAGGTTTTAATATGATGTGTCACTATGGCTCCCTGTAGTGTAGGTTGATATATATCCTTTACTGCGTCATATATATAGCGATTTTCCTCGGCGAGAAGATCGTCTATATAGTGTTTGGTGAATGAAAAGGAACTCTCTTTGAAATGATCGGTTTTTGAAAGCGTCTGCATATAGTCGTATTCATAAGAGAAAAGACAAAGGTGAGCGAAAAGGAGTGCACTGTTAGTACCCATTAGAATACCTATATGGAATAACTATGAGTCGGAACTCGGTTCTCAGTCAGACAAAACAGATTCAGATGCTATGGTTTACCCCCACTATGGACGTCGCGAGATTGAACTATTTAAATCGACCTCGTTGCCACATGCAATCGCGGCAACATTACATGTATTCATCGGTCTGGCATTAACATGAACAATACTACACAAATAGGTATGCTAGTTGCTTTCGAACTACTTTAAAATCTGACAACTGTAAGGAAGATAAATAGGAATCTGCAAACAACAGACATTGAGGGGTATATCCGTGAAAATAAAATATAATATAATATCCATGAACGAGTTTACAAAGATTTATTTCTTTGTGAAGTTTCTCCCTCTGAAGATTTATCTCCCAACTATATGCCATCTTGTTCCTTCTTCCAGTATTCCCACGTAAAGATTTTTGTACGAAATAACGTCTTCCTCAAAGCTATGACCACGTTTGATGTATCCTTCCGCGTCAGAACCCGTCCTTGACACTGTCACTTCGAAGCGCGGTTTCTTCTCGTGGGTCGTTCCATGAGTGGCTCGGTCCTGTATAGCGTCGAACACACTGGTTGCTATACGTATGAACTCTGATTTCTTCGCCGAGTTAGCGCGATTACCATAGAAGACGTCGTGTGACGTAAGGGCGTGGTTGTAGTATTCGTGGCCCTTCAGCGATGTCTTGTCACTGGCGAATGTAAGCTGGTGTGTGTGGAGATTAACGGTATCTCCAGCGGTCAGATAGTTCATGAAGACATCTCGAACTGCGAAATGTTTCGCCGCCGGATCAACCATAGATCTTGAGACATCAATCATAACTACTCCGTTTTCTCCCATCACCTATACAATTAAAGAAGAGGAAAGTTGTGTAAAAATAATTCTTCTTACATTGTTCAGGAAAGGTCCCCAGCATCATTATACGACACTGTTCCTCTTGAGTTGCACTAGGTAGGTGATTTTTATTTTTTTTATTTTTATGCAGAAATCGCTCAGTCGCACGCACGAACACATAGACAAAAAATGTATATTGTCATTCTCCAAAACAATTGGATTTCCGGACATTTTAAGTGGGACAGCAAAATGTTAAACTCTTCTTTTCTTAAATTTCTTGGCGTGCGAATTCAAATTATAGCAAGAACATGAAAACAAAAAAAAATCTTCTTCTGTTTGGTAATATGTCAACTCTGTTACCGTCAATCCTATATAAATTTGTAAAAAATAAATGAATATAGCAATTTGAACACTGCTATTGTGAGACTATGATCCTTTTGTTGTCTCGGATCCAGGATTGATTGACGTATAATAAAATTCTGTACCTTTTTCCGAACGATTTTACCTTTTTAAAAAATACTCAAATGGTATAATGACTTAAAATTTACTGTTGCACAACGCGACCTTCTCCAATGATGAGAGTTGGGGTATGGAGGTTTACACATAGATAGAAGAATTCAAAAGCACGAAATTATCTTGTGTTTTACATTTATTTTACAGCGGCCTGGGTTTTGCTACTGAGATGCTCTTTCGATTTGGGATGCGCTCATTCTGTATGGACGATGACTTCCCACTGAATATCGGATCTGACCGTTCTTTATCGAACACCCTCACACGTGACGCATTTTGCAGACAGCTTAAACATCAAATAACTGCGCTAGACAGGCTTCACTCAGAGCCAAACTAGCTGTTGTATAACTGTTCGTGTGGCATCAATCGGGATTGGAGAAGCCCTGATGTCATTCTACTGTCCCTGGGCTTACCATTGCCTAACTGCCAATGATGATCCTCCTTTATTTTCCCCGTTAGAACGTTGAATGACCGCATGTATTTCAAAAAGGGATATATGCAAGGGATCGTTTGTACACGAGCGCACCATATTCTTCCTCCGAATAACTTGTTTTCATGGAATATGAAAAGCGATGAGAGCATCGACCGGTATTCTTATTTAATCAGCGCCATAGTCTGCATGGAGAGTTATGAAGTAAGAAATCGCACTGATTTGCTTTGCACACGTATTTCGTATTCAAGTACATGTATAAGTAATGAGCGAATCTGGCCAACGATCTGGAAAGGGATTCCTCCACAGAAGTCCGAAACATGGGTTACATCTTTCGGACTCCATAGCAAATTAATTCAACATGACCAAAATTACCTGTCCAACGGCGTTGTCTGTGTTGGCGTGAGTGATCACCAAGGCCGTATTCTCGTCCAAACCGATTCCCCAGTCTACTCCTATATGTTGGTGCCTCGTGTCCGACAAAAGTCTTATTAATCTACCTTCTCGGCCTCGTTCACTGAAAAGGAAGAGCACTTTGGCAAATTTGTTTACTTTTTCAGCGAGCACGTCAATTTGAACTTGGCAATCTCAGTAAACCGCGATGGTATGCTCAAGGGAATACCATGTTAACACGTGTTTTCTTGCCAATGATTGTATCTAAATCGCTAGGGTCGTAAAAACATTTCTAGCTGCGATCACATCAAACTAATCGTCACAGACGACTGATTCTTTTCAAAGCGATATTTGGTGGGAACACATAGGTTTTTCATAGCGCCAGTATCAGATGGTTATATATGCATCAAAGTTTACTTTGACTGGAACATTGATCGTGTCTTTCTGGCTGTCTTCTATCTAGCTATCTCTCCCCATTAACTTGGATTGCATTGAACTGACAAGGATTATTTGGACCAAACTTAAGCACACACTGTACGCTGAGGAATGTGCCAACGGACTTGCCATAGTACATTTACCAATTCACGTGAATTATGTGCACGAGTGTGAGTTCTCTGACGGGCTACTCTTTGTCTTTGTCCAACTGGACCATGAATAATACCACCTGAGTAATCCCTATGCTAGAAGTGAGCGTTCCCGACCCCTTCAGCCACACGGCAGATAATTTCAGCCAGACAATCTGTCAGAAATAATCCATAGTGTGACTGAAGGGTTAACGGATTCTTGGACTACCTCTAGCATGCATGTATTTCGACACTGAATGTTTGCTTTCAGGTAACAGATCCAATCTCTCACTTGCTCAATTAGTTCCTTCACTGTCCGTTGCAGTTCATTGGGACATAACTTGAAACAACTAAACTGCAGCCTGGGGAATGTGTCTAGCGGACTCGCGTTTTCACTTTGCATGCCCAATTAAGGCCCTATTGAAAGGGAGATACAGGTCAGGTTTGTGCTATATAAACGAACATCTGGGTCACGTAATTAACGTTTGTGTGTAGGACATATGCTATCGGTGTGGTGAAGCCTGTATTGTACAGGAAAAGTAAAGTTGGTTGACATCAGTGGAAACTAGTAATACCTGGATAAACTATATCTGGATAAATAAAATAGTGAGTTGGAAGATTTCGTGTCCATTTCATTACTTGGCACAATTTGGACGACTAGATACCTCGGAATGGATTGCTAGCTGTCTCCATTCAATAACGAGAGTTGTTATCCTTGAATTATGGCAGGAATTTCGGGTGTCGAAAATTCTGTTATCGATTGATGTGATAAGCGAAAGTAATACTCTAGAGTATGACATGTTATGTCTATATCAGTCGCTGTCCTCGAAATAAGGGTCTACAGAAAATAACATATATGGATATTCCGCAACACATTTTAGAGAAAGCAAAACAGAAAATAAGGCCTTTGGTCTCACTTCGAGCCATCCTGTTTTGACTTGTTAAAGTTTTGCCAAAAAAAATGTAAAATTAAGGCAAGGTCCATCTGATAAATGTGATCAATCTTTGGATTATGGACGCGGATATTCTCTAATGGACGACGGCTGGATTATGAATGACGGACTAGACGCTTGTAATTTGGTACACATTGAATATCATGCAGATACATGCAAAACCTCTCCTTGATACATGGATAAAAAACGATAGTCTACCATAATAAGTTGGCTGGAATCAAAATCAAGAAAACTGCGGCCATATCAGCAGACGACATTCCTAATCACTCAACCTTCATCTCTCACTCGTCATTCTGTACCTGAAATGCGTGTCTAGGACGTAACCATCCAGAAGCCCCAGACCTCCATGTACATCATACACAAGATCATCCGTGTGTTTCTTACTGGTAGAGGATCCATACCTTAACGCATCATAGCTCATACCGCCTGTGACACAGATAGAGAAAGAGAATGAAAGGCTTGAACAACAGGACGTTTTTTTTACCTCCGAATGCAACGTGAAATCTCCCGCCAAATAATTGTCATATTGGGAACCCACGATTCATGTGATTTCCTATAGGGTTTACCATGGTTCCCGAAGAAATTTTGAGGCATTCTTTTTGGACAATAATGAAATAATGGGGAACCCTCATTGCAATGCATTTCAATGGGCCTTGCCTCTGTAGTCGGGTTCCACATCGCATCATGCTTCACGAGTTACGGCAGTCAGGTTGGTGGCTTCTAGCAGGGAAGATTCAACATGGCGGCTCCCCAGCTTGTAGAGATGGACGATGCGATTTTTTGCCGTTTTTCTGGTAAGTTTTTTGTCGCCATTTTATGTCATTACAACACAATGATTCCTAGTATACGCCAGTCATTCTATATATCGGAAAGTATTTGTCAGCTGATGACTTATGCCGAAGCCAACCAAATAGTCCAAGTTGTTGTTGTTGCATATCAAGTGTACGGGAGGTTATGCACGCCACTGATATCGGCAAGGCTTTGGTGTAAGACCTCCCATTGAAAAGGTAATATCCTGGACAAAAGACTGACAATACAACTTCCAGCAGATCCTTTGTCAATTATATTTCGTGAGTCTTACACCAAATCGTTGCCCTGATAATCCACCAGCCTGGTTGTTTAAAAACAATTATTCTAAATTTTGCTGATAAATTCTATTTCCTTTGGAGCGGAGGGGGGAGGGGGTATTTAATTTGCCTCTTGGCATGAATTTCTTGTGCATTTATAAAATATTTACCAGCATTATTTAATGAAGGATCAAATCATAGTTTATTGTTTGTCAAACCACATGTGTCTCTGTCCCAATTGAATTCCCATTTCAAAGGTTCATCTCCCAGCAGTGTGGATCAATACTTGTTGTTTTTTAACAAAATTACCTCCTTTGACCAGGTAAGGACTTGAGTGTCTAAATGATTTAGCTTCTAGAAACAAAGACTTCATTTCCTGAGTGGAGGTAAAAACCGAACATATTTTGATTATTTTATTCAAATTTCAATTTCACTTCTGGTATATGTACATGTATAAAATACATACAGAATGAACTGCATACAGAATAACACAAAGAACAGGAATATATGTATCTCATTACATTCTTAACCAAAGATCAATACCTGGGTGATATGCATACAGAATAACACAAAGAACAGGTATATATGTATCTCATTACATTCTTAACCAAAGATTTACAACATAATATAATACGCACTATGGGTCTCCTTCAGTTTAGTGTAGACATATATACCCTTGAATATCTGTTACCATGACTCAGTCATAATATTGTCTGTATTATATTGATGTCGATAAGGAATAAACATAATTATTTGATAGTAATATTAATTGTATGTTGTTTATGATTAACATTAACTTTTTATTCGCTGGAATCCAGCTATTTGTTCCATATGGGCAATATTCTCATCAGCCTTCACCATTCAATATGAATCTGATACATGTACAAGTTCATGGTAATTGATACATTATGGTGAAGGTGACCTGTAACACCAGTATACAAAATTATTCCGAGCGCATTGAATCCTCATCACATGATGCTGAGACCGATCAGAACGGAGTGTCGGTAAAATCAGGTGTGTTTTGTAGAGGATTCTGTCAATGAGGATGTTATACTGTACACATACAAAATATGAAGTGTTGATGTGTAGGGCCTATAGCACAAAATCACAAGCAAGTTGGTAAAACTAGGCACACAGGGTCTTATTTCTGCCGCTAACGTGTTGATTTGGGTGGGGGCGTCCTCTCAGGGTGAGGTGGGGATGGGAAGGAGCCTAATGTCTCAAGCAGTATTCCAGGTTTTCCTTCAATATACTCTATTCCATACCCCCAATATTTCAAGCACGTGAAATCAGACAAAAATTATTTGCGGAGAATGTGACTTCCACATCCCTAGCTGGACATGCTAGTGGGGAACCCTCAATCCCAGGTTAATTACCATTGGTGAAGTTAACGTCCAGCAAATGCAAAATTGAGCTTGGCATCCGGCCCTATGTTATTCAGTGACGTATTTCCCTACGGACCCTGTTGCCTCGACGGAGGTCTTTGCGCTCATCCAGCGCTTGTTAATCTTTGATTAACTGAATACTGAATGTCGTATCTGACGCTTGCCTTTTAAACCCGTATATGTTCATATGAATAGACACAATCAAAGCGTTACTGAGATACATCATTCCCATATAATACTCTGTACTATTTTGCAGAATATAACGTACTGAGATCACGTATAATGGACGAGCGCGTGCAACGTAGGCTGATCAATCGCAACGCTGGAATTCAGCTCCGTGTCGTTGATATTTTTACTAGAATACAGATTAAATTAGTCATTTAAATTATCTGACTCCCATCAAGTTATATGTGATCCTCTTATTCTCTAGATAACGACTTTACAACGAAAATTATATGATTAGGAATGCTTATCAGCGATACGGATTTGATATTTTTGCCACCTCATGATGTCTTGCCGGCATCATTTAAAACTGTTGACCTCTTTCCTGTCGCATGAAAGTAGCCTATGTTTATGTATACTATGCCTCTTTATTGAATTTGGTGCTGTTTTGAGTTATGTCTTCGGATTATGGACGAGGAATTCTTTTAATGGACGACGATTGAATATTAAATGACGGATTAGACGCTTGTATTGTTACTCTCACAGTATCTTGGGCTGACAAGGTTGGATTCTCATTGGAAAACGAAAATGAAAGACTGACGGCGATGGCTGAAGATGCTTCTGACGCATAACAAGAGTGGCTTCTCATTTACAATTGACAATAACGCAAAGACTTAAGGCGATGGCTTCAGATGCATTTGACGCACAACAACGGTGGCTTCTCTTGGGACACATATAGGAAACCATCTTGTGTGTTGTTACTTTTATCTCATACACATATAGAATTGGTGCTAAACTGTCATACGAAATGGGCCTTTCGATGATTGACGTTGAATTTTTTTTATCGACGAAGACCAAATATTGAATGTCGGATCTGCCGCTGAATATGGATGGCAATGGCATTTTAAATAAAAGAAATGCAATTCAGGATTGTTTAGTATCTATTTTCAATTATACTCAAATTACCATTTCCAAATGTGGACATAAAGGTTGTCTCACATGTCCAATTTGAATACTTCAACTACATTTAGGTCTTCATTAAAACCGGAAAGTCTCATTGTGCTAATTAATATGTTAACAGACACCTAATTGTATTGATTTGGTTTCCTGCAAGAAGTATAGTCGAGAATAGGTAGGCACGACGACCCAAAATCTGTGCCGAAAAACCGGCTGCTTACAAGGAAACCCCTTTCTTTTCCCGATCATGGCTGGGAGAATTTTAGTATCCAAATTATAAACATTATCTACCCATCTACCACGGACTCCTATCCCCAACATAATAGACACATTCTGGATAGTGAATTATTCTGGATGCTGGAACTTGGTTCAATGTCACCGCGATAATAATAAACGGTTCGGCAAACACCCAAGATCTCCTATGTAAATATCACGAATGGGTACACCGCAGCCATGATCGGAGAAGGTCTAATCGACCGACGATTTACGATCATATTACCGCGAAATACTTACTGGATTTTATCTAACATGTCCAATAGTGAACAAACTGTATGCGCTACCTTTGAGATCCCAAATCAATTGATCACAGAGGTGAAAGAGTCTGTGTCATCGTCCACGAGGCTTGCCCTCTGTACAAATCACTGTTATTCTAGTTTTATGACTTGTAAACATGGTGGACAATGAAGCGCTTGGTCGGTGTCGGGCCTCACAGGTATTTGTTCTAAACAAAAACTTGCGTTTTGTAAATACTCCCTCGTTTTGGGCCGTTTTTTCTATCTGTCGGTCGCATAGTTCATCATTTTCCATCAGATGACTTGATAGGACTATTACATCATCACTCTGAAATATTTGTATCTAATACCGCTCGATCCGGAGATAGGGTACGTGTAGTCATGCCATTCAAGATGTCCACATGAACAGGTAGAATAAAAATTTGGCTGGGACACAAATCATCACAGGGATCCCTTTTGGTTCTTGTGATGTTTTTAGAAATATGCAATCAGCATATTTGTCTGTGGGGTCAAGTGACTTCTCGTCAGTACTCCGGCATCGTTTTCCGTCACCCTTTTAATGTTGCGTTTAACCCGAATACAAAATACCGTCAATCATAGCTAAAATATGTCAAAATATAGCGTATTTTTGATTGTATCGTCCAGTCGAAGCAATCGAAACAACCCCAAGACCGTGTATTCTTGAAAGACACATTAAACAACCGCAGAATTCTACATGACTCAGAGGTTCGCAATCATATGCCTAATTATTTAAAGTTCACGGAACCGTCGTGTATTTCGCATCAGCTAGTACACTAAATCAATAGCAAGTAATACTTTTTATTATTGTAAAACAATCAGTACGTTTGATTGGAAATATGCACGTCCAGTGTCTATACGTGTGACTCTGAGTCGTCGACATTCATCTATAGCCATGTAGGTATATTGTGACTGGTAACCTTGATATAGTGTACGATATGGACTCATGAAGAATCGCCGAGAAATATCATGGTCTCGTGGTCGATCGAAAGATAATCCTGGGCGCAGTTGAATAGTACGTTATTGAGTGGTCGAAACGAGAAAAAGTAAATCCTGCAGTACTCGCTGACTGGTTAGATCAGGATGTTGATACTATGCGCCACATCGACAGAAATACCCTACCTCTAGCAAAACAAACATTGAGAGACAACATGGCGCAAGAAGATCTTGCAAATTAAATTCCCTATTGTTAAAGCAGACAAAGCCCCACAAAATATAATATTTACGTGTAGATATTATGATTAACAGGTGCTGGTTAGGGAGTTGAGTATATAGCTATTCCACCTACATGTACTTCCATATCGAATTAATTCTCCACTTGAATTACTAATTTAGAAGATACATTCAACAAACACTAGCAGTTTGTCAAGGAAAGAGGTATTCCCCTTCCTACCACTCAGAAAGACATACCAAAATTGTACTTGACACTCCAAATGCATGAAACACCGCACAAACCAAATATTTAGCTGATTCCAGAAGTTGTACAACTAAACTTCTGTCTACTTTGTTAGCAAGAGTGAAGACCCCAGTTGAATCACTTTGGAGAAACTATTGTGCTGCCATTTCAAGAAATTCAGATGTTGAACGCACATGGATACTTAAAATTCAAAAGCCTTATGGAAGAGCAAGATGGCAAAGGACACATACCGTTTTGACATGTATCTACTTGAGATTTCTGGACTCTCAATACTAATATTCCTTATCAGTTCATTATTAATATCGGTGTTCAATAATATTGCTCACCTGTGTTTAACGTCAGAACCATAAGGCTTTCTTCCATTCTACCGCAGGTGAAGGATATCATTCTTGGGATCTTTCTTTCTTTATAGAATTTATCAAATTTCTAATCAATAATATGTATGTGAAATTCGGCAATACCATTTACCAACAGCATATAGGTATCCCAAGTGGTGCAAATTTTGCCGGTCGAGGTACTATGACAAATCTGTTCTCATATGAACGTCTATATGCTAAAATTGTCAAAAGATAACAATTGCAAAGCTCATCCCTTCTCACCCACCAAACGTTATATAGACGATCTCCTAGAACTGGATAATCTCATATTATCGACGATGTGAAGCATATATACCTCCTTCACTTAATTTGAATGAAACTTCTTATAGCCCAGATAAAACATCATATCTGGACCTATAACTTTACAAGAGTGATCATGGCTTTCTCTCATATCGACTCTATAACAGAGACGATTAATGATTTGATATAGTTAACTACCCATTTCGAAATCGCAATATTTCAGAGAGACCTGCATACGGCGTATACATATCTCGCCTGGTAGCATTTGCTACATCCTGTGCAGGCTGTTTAATCAGTTATGCAAAAACTTGTCAAATAAGGGTACACCACAAGTTTTATGATAAATATCGTGAACTGATCTCTGGCGCTACGTGAATTTCATGAATGTCATGTATTTTACATCTCCATGGTGTACAAATTAACCTCCACAGACAAAGACAAAGTGTAACCGAGATACTTACTGTGGAAAGAGACTTGAAAATTCATTTGGATAAATGATAATGGTCGGTGATTAGAATTTTATGTGTTTCTGTCTTGTTGGCATCATTCGAAGTTGCTGACCGCAAACATCTTTTTATTTTCTACGAAATGATGCTAACTGTCATACGAAATAGGTGTTTCGAGTTTTGATGCGGAACTTCTTTTATGAACGACGGCTAAATTTTGAGTGTCTAATCTGACCCTTGCTGCTGACAAGAGAGTGGCGGTTACACCACAGAATTTAGTCCAAATATTCGGTTTATTGATGCTCCCTGAAAACTTTACACAGCATAGGGTCTCACCACATGAAAATTTTCTCGTTCTAGTTTTCCATTTCCATTACTCGAAACTGGCATATGCAAATAGGTGGCTCTGGTGAGTTATATGGCTGGGCGGACGGTAAAGTTAACCTTCGCCAACCTCAGTTTAGCGCATTATTTTGCTGACTGTTCATTAATCCGAATGGTTAACCCCATATTTCGAAAGGCATTTTCACCTCGCATTGAGAAGATGAACGCCAGAGAAAAATCTTCATTGGATACCACATGCGACACTATTCCCAAACAAAATATCCTCTTTAGGCCTTCTAAACACGTCTCTCTAGTGAATGCGTATACGCGCAATATCACACGTCAAGGTCATCCGGTAGTGACGTCAATTCGCCCGTTCTGGAACTTCATCGGTCGCCGCCACTCGGCACGTACTATAATGTAGGACACTGTACCTCGACCCACACTGCTGGTAATCCAGATTGGTATTCATATTCAAAACACAGTATCACGTCGAAACTCCCTACTGCGCATGTCAGCTGTATGACTTCCGTTGCCATAGAGATCAGCTTGAAACGAAAAACCAGGAGAAGCACCTCAAATTAGAAGAGATCCTTAGAGGGCAGAATCAAGGGAATATCCATTTCATTTCGATATATATTTCATCTCCTGATACGGGAGAAATACAACGAGGACGATGTGGGCGGAAACACATCCTATGGCACGTGGTGTGCCTCACGTGCGGCGGTTTACACCGGAGAGGTGCAAAATCTATACACCTTAATGCTCGAGATACTATGACACCCTACACTGGAGAGACTACGAATTATTGGAGCCTTCGGTCAACATGTTTACGTGGTTAATTACCAAATCGATGTAAATAGCTGCAGAGATTCGAGGGAGATATACTGATGCTTTCCGAATTAGTCCAGACTTACCTTCGATCATAACAGCTGAGGGTTGGCATGCCGTCCCGGCGCTAGATCCAAAAATGACTGCTCCCCTGTTGAATGTTTCCCTTATGGCATTCAGGGCTGGGGACGATATCCGACCGGCCAGAAAAAAACTGTAGGGAAAACCATGCAAATATTGTAAAACTGTAAAAGGGTTTTGAGAACAGTGGACAGAATTGGGATGAGCGTTCGAATATGGCTGCTAAATTATTTGCTCCAAAATGATCCAGTTTTGCTTTATTTTGTTCACCTAATCTGGCGGTCGGGCGAAAGCGTGTTGCTTTCAAATTAATTCTAAGGATCCCCGCACTGCGAAGACTAAATCAAGAATTGCAAATTAACAACAATACAGTAAACAGAAGAAATAAAATTGGGCGTCCACAACTTGTCCACGGCCCGGCTGATCGGGTAAGTTTTTTCGAAATGTGCATGTGACAGGAGTGACTGATTATGTCTGTAAACGCAAGCCCGAACTCAGATGATGAAACTATCATAATCTAGCAGATGTCCCGAAGACAATATAATTAATCAATATAAAAAAACTAGATTTTCTGCAATCTGACGTCGATTCACCTATCGCTGTAAAGTCAAATGTGTATAACGATATTTTGTCAGTTCACTATTGATGAAAAATTGTTTGGAGTATTGCTACGGACTATATACAGAGAAACCCTTATACAAAGGTAATGTATACCGAAATTACTGATATTGCCCAACACAGATGGAATACTGGTGTTGTGCGCAAACAGTGACAGTGTGGTAACAATAAGTTACCATATCTGAAACTTTGTATATCGATGTATTATCGAGGGTCTTCGAGCCTTCATGGTGCCCAGTTTAATAGTTTTATCCACAATTTATGATTTCCACGAGAAAACTGTTGCCCATAAATGACATATTCACATATTAAGGCTCGACAGACGTACAGGTATACAATCATGTTCTGGTATTTAAACATTTTAAAAAACCATGCCCGATTGCAGACGCGAAATTTTGCTTCTTGAAGTGGCTTCATACTTATCAATTCCTTGCAATGTAAGGATCCTTGCATTGTGAAGAATATTTTATTTACCCCGCGGTCAAAATCGATTTAAACCACAGTCTATTCTATTTGCACCGCGGTCAATATCGAGTTAAACCGATGTCAAAATTGATTTACACTGCGTTAAATATCGATTTACACTGAGTCCAACATCGATGTAAACCTCATTTAAAATCGATTTACACCGCGGTCAAAATCGATACATGGTAGTCGAAATGAGTGAAGTGACTATATAGAATACAACCATGATCGGTTCGTCCGTGCTCAAGAGACTCAGCAATAAAACAAGCTTCAGTAGCTGATTCGTTCATACCTGTTGATAACTCGTGATTGATCACCACCGCCGAATATAAAGCCGGTTTGATCTTCTATAAGATTCACAATAGTCGGGTCCGTGTTTAATGTTTTATTGGCTTCCGAAATCGGAATCCAGTTAACTTCTTTGGCCCCAAAGTTCAGGAACGTCTCCCGGTAATAGCTATAGGAAGATGATGGGTCCGCCGAAGCAGCCGTTATAACCCCGAATTTTGCAACACCTTTACCACCCTGAAAAGAAAAATACAAATATATATGCCTGCGAGAAGTATGCTACAGACCTCTGAGACTCGAAAATATATTCAGGATTATAGAAAATTATCTTAATTGCTGTAGAAGTGATACACAATCAGAAAAATGGCGATGGCCCATCGCCATTTATTGGTGACGAGGCCCTGTCGTCGCCATTTATTGGTGAGGACAAATGATGACGAGATCATTTCATCAACATTTATTTCATTGTCATCACCAACAAATAGCGACGAGCAATGAGTGTAGATTTCAGGTCATCTCCGTTTTTTGGCGATGGGGTCTGGTCATCGCCAATCAATGGCAATGAGGTCATCGCCAGTAAATTTAGATGAGGTCATATAATGGTGATGATAGAATATGGTGATGGCTCTAACTCCTCACCATTATTGTGTGATACTGTCGTCGTCTTTTTATGTTTATAACCATCACCATTCTTTAACTTGTAGATATAAAATAATTCATTTTTCAGGAAGGTTTTTAAACTGGATATTTCGGACAAAGTATCACATTTCCCATACTTCAACGTGCGAATAGGTGCCTATCCGTGCAAATAATAATCTTCGGTGATTGCTCATGGAGAGCAAGAACTTCGTCAGCCGCCTGGGTTGGATTTTTCTGTGCCTCATTCACTAGACAAATAATCGGAAAGGCACGTATTCGCCCGTTGAAGTTGGACGGTGATTGGTCGCCAGTCTGACATGCGGGACAGATTTAACATACAGACTGTCCCAGATCTTAATTAGCGACATGTCCGATAGAGGAGCGGTTATTAAGTCAGAGTTTTAATCAGATTGCGCTTTTATTACAGATCTTCATGTGGAAACTATTAAGTAACCACAGGGTCCCTAGCACCAGTTTAAGCGGTTTTAGTTACGCTAGTTCGGGAGTTGTGATTAAACGCAACATTAAAAGGGTTGTGCATAACGATGCCGACGTACTGGTCAATTTCATCCACCAAAATCAACTTTATTCAGAGAGAATAAGCCACTAGCCGAGGTCAAACGTCCATAGGGCCCTCGCTTCATATGTCTCCACGGCTCTTTGGCCTCGACTGGTCCACACCGGATGTTTTTGTTATTATGTTTGAAGGGACGTGAATTGCAAACTGTTTCATATAACTGTATCGCCATCCAATTGATTAACAATTGTGAGCATGTAAAAAATGTCAAACGAGGAATTCAGTATAAAAAATAAACCTCTTAAAACGGAAACACCTAACGGAGACATATCCGTTTCCCCAAAAATGTTTTGCAACAATTCTTAAACATTCTTCCAAATCACTGTTGCATGATTCACATCGGCATATCGATTGACCATGGTGTTACAGAATAATAACCCCGTCTGACACTTTTTTTATTGAGGTCGAGAATTCTTATTAAGAAGCTTGCTACAAAATTGTTTCCCGATGCTATTATACAGATAGTGCATGCTCGGGGTGTGATATCGCGATTTTTCAGCTCATTACAGGTGATATTCAACGAGTTTCACACCACCTGGCCATTGTGATATCACACCACATATTTTGTTTGCTCCACCGGACGCATATTTGATAGCAGAAGGATCGGCTGTGCGCACTATCTGTTTTAATATACATGAAAAGTAGATAAGCAGCGTATCAGGCAAAATTTTCATAGGACTGATGTCTTTAGATTTAGAGGACTTCAATAAGGTCATGTCGCCCAGCACTATCCATTTAACAAAATCATGGTTATTCTATTTTCCGGTTTTCTGTTAATGAAATCAGCAACCAAACGATCGACTCAATCTACGACGTCATCCCAGCGACAGAATGAAATGTACATGCTATATAGTTTAACATAGCAGGCATAGGACATCGAGACTTTGAAGGTACGCTTTTACAGTTAAAATTGAGCTGAGAAAATTTTCTCGTCCTAAAGGCGCCAAAATATTGATCACCGGTACAGCTAGCATAACTTCGCTGTTTAGATCACTAACGTGTGCATATGTATTCAATCGTCCATATTATATGTTCTTATTCAACTGTATGTTTTAACAACTATTTGTTAGTACGGAGTGAAAAATTGCGAAGAAATTAATAAAAGTACCGTATATGGATTCAGAATTTTGCTGCTGAGCTTCGAAATCTCAGTCCATCCAAAAACTTACTGCTAGTTCGATAATCTTGTTGAAAATGGCGGCTTGGTCCTCCTCGAAGCTCCCGCCCACCAGAACCAAACTGCGACCGTGCTCGGCAAATTGTGGAAGCTGGGTGTGTTGAGTGGCTCCTTGAGCCCAGGGAAGGTATAACGCGCATATTACCACATTGAGAAACAGTAGCCACATTTTGCCTGCATGGAAAGACGGGCCGATCTATGTCTACACTACAGTGTTCTATAGTATGATAAAACATTCAGCACAGCTGACCAATTTCCATGGCAGATCTGGCTGATAGTCCATGACCCACTATATATATGGGAAATAGCGCACTGCTACATGTATTTGACACGATGTGACATAATAGCAAAGTTACCAGCTCCGCAGTTCCCTAATTTCGAACAATTTCGATTTTTTTTCTCTCCAAACTTCCAGAACAACAGTACAGTAGAACGTCTAATACCACCCATAATCACTTTTGCACTACAAAACTACAACGTACCGTTGAACAATGTAAAGTGTTTTTCGACATTTGCCTTGTGTCGCGTGTCCGAATGTCGTCTTTTCTGTCCATCCAGTCCCAATTAGTCCGATAGTTTGTAGTCGGGAATTCTCTCCTGTCAGAAAAAAGTGTTATTTTTAGTGATGATTTGTTGACATTATGAGAGCATGCAAAAACCCCAATGGCTGTAATAATATTTTCTTATGGGATCACTTCAATTCTTTGTCACTGGGTATGGGCTTAAAAGAGTGGGTATATTATAATACTGAACTCTCCATATCTCCAGATGCGGATAAAAAGAATGTCAATAACTGATGAATCTGTCTGGGTTGATAACTGCTGATATTGGGCTCACTTTTATCATATTTCCATATTTTACAATATTTTCATGTATTTGTGTGAACCGCTGACCATAATATTCTTCCAATTCTTCGGTTAACCAGTTTCTTAGATCGTGTGTACCGGTAACAAATTTTAGTTGCTGGCAGCACTCGGTTATACCCGTTTATACTCGAGTATAGAATCATATCGCTGCCTTCTCAACCGAGAACTACTTTTCATATGGCATGTTACAATGAAAATCTATGGCATTCTGAAAACTAAATCAAGCTTGCATTCTACTAATATTTCCCCGTTCGGGCTATTTCTCTATCTTACGGTCATATAGTTCATCACTTTCCATCAGATGACTTCATGGGGCTATTACATCATCGCTCTTCAATATTTGTATCTAAAACCACCCAAGCCGGGGTAGGAGCCATATGGTCATGCCATCCAAGAGTCCACATGAACAACTACAATAAAAGCGTGACTGAGATACAAATCATCACTGGGATATTTTTCGTTCTTTTGATTTTTTTGCATATGTAGTCAGAATATTGGCCTGTGGGTTCAAATGAATTTTTCGATGAGTCGATACGTTAGTGATATCAGACATCAAAATTCAGATCAAAAGGTTACAGTGAACCAATAAAAAAAGAAATCAACATGGTCACCGGTCATCAACATGGTCACCGGCCATCAACATGGTCACCGGTCATCAACATGGTCGACGGTCATCAACATGGTCACTGGCCATCAACAAGGTCACCGATCATCAACATGGTCACCGGTCATCAACATGGTCACCGGCCATCAACATGGTCGCCGGTCATCAACATGGTCACCGGCCATCAACATGGTCACCGGTCAGTCTTTTGTGTTAATTGCCGTCATTTACATCTGACGACGATACAGCTCACCAATCTCCAATGTACGAGTTGTCAGAGCATTTCCATCATAGCTCTCCAGATTTATATCTAATACTGCTTATGCCGGTGCTAGGGGCCGTGTGGTCATATCAGGTACAATAAAAGCGTACCTGAGATACAACACATATCTCGAATCTTTAGATTCTTGGTATGTGCTTTAGAATAGGTTTACCAGAAGACTATTCTGTGAAGTCATATGACGCAGTCAGTATGTCGGCACCTCTTCCCACTTCCCTTATATGTGTTGTAATCAACATGGTCACCGGTCATCAACATGGTCACCGGCCATCAACATGGTCACCGGTCATCAACATGGTCACCGGTCATCAACATGGTCACCGGTCATCAACATGGTCACCGGTCATCAACATGGTCACCGGCCATCAACATGGTCATCGGTCATCAACATGGTCACCGGTCATCAAAATGGTCACCGGTCATCAACAGGCTCACCGGGCATCAACATGGTCACCGGTCATCAACATGGCCATCATGATCACCGGTCATCAACATGGTCACCGGCCATCAACATGGTCACCGGTCATCATCATGACCATCATGATCACCGGTCATCAACATGGTCACCGGCCATCAACATGATCACCGGTCATCAACATGGTCACCGATCATCAACAAGGTCACCGGTCATCAACATGGTCACCGGTCGTCAACATGGTCACCGGTCATCAACATGGTCACCGGCCATCAACATGGTCACCGGTCATCAACATGGCCACCGGCCATCAGAATGGTCACCGGTCATCATCATGGTCATCAACATGGTCACCGGCCATCAACATGGTCACCGGTCATCAACATGATCACCGGTCATCAATATGGTCACCGGTCATCAACATAGTCACTGGTCATCAACATGGTCACCGGTCATCATCATGGCCATCATGATCACCGGTCATCAACAGGATCACCGGTCATCAACAAGGTCACCGGTCATCAACATGGTCACCGGCCATCAACATTTCAGAGCATTTCCATCATAGCTCTCTAGATTTGTATCTAATACTGCTTATGCCGGTGCTAGGGGCCGTGTGGTCATATCATTCAAGTTGCCACATGAACAGGTACAATAAAAGCGTACCTGAGATACAACACATATCTCGAATCTTTAGATTCTTGGTATGTGCTTTAGAATAGGTTTACCAGAAGACTATTCTGTGAAGTCATATGACGCAGTCACTATGTCGACACCTCTTCCCACTTCCCTTATATGTGTTGTAATCAACATGGTCACCGGTCATCAACATGGTCACCGGCCATCAACATGGTCACCGGTCATCAACATGGTCACCGGTCATCAACATGGTCACCGGCCATCAACATGGTCACCGGTCATCAACATGGTCACCGGCCATCAACATGGTCACCGGTTATCAACATGGCTATCATGATCACCGGTCATCAACATGGTCACCGGCCATCAACATGGTCACCGGTCATCAACATGGCTATCATGATCACCGGTCATCAACATGGTCACCGGTCATCATCATGACCATCATGATCACCGGTCATCAACATGGTCACCGGCCATCAACATGGTCACCGGTCATCAACATGGTCACCGGTCATCAACATGGTCACCGGTCATCAACATGGTCACCGGTCATCAACATGGTCACCGGTCATCAACATGGTCACCGGCCATCAACATGGTCACCGATCATCAGAATGGTCACTGGTCATCATCTTGGTCATCAACATGGTCACCGGTCTTCAATATGGTCACCGGTCATCAACATAGTCACTGGCCATCAACATGGTCACCGGTCATCATCATGGCCATCATGATCACCGGTCATCAACAGGGTCACCGGTCATCAACATCATCACCGGTCATCAACATGGTCACCGGCCATCAACATGGTCACCGGTCATCAACATGCCCATCATGATCACCGGTCATCAACATGGTCACCGGTCATCAACATGGTCACCGGTCATCAACATGGTCACCGGTCAAAAACATGGTCACCGGTCATCAACATGGCCACCGGTCATCAAAATGGTCAACGGTCATCATCATGGTCATCAACATGGTCACCGGCCATCAACATGGTCACCGGTCATCAACATGGTTACCTGTCATCATCATGACCATCATGATCACCGGTCATCAACATAGTCACCGGCCATCAACATGGTCACCGGTCATCAATATGGTCACCGGTCATCAGCATGGTCACCGGTCATCAACATGGTGACCGGTCATCGTCATGGCCATCATGATCACCGGTCATCAACATGGTCACCGGTCATCAAAATGGTCACCGGCCATCATCATGGCCACCGGCCATCAGAATGGTCACCGGCCATCAGAATGGTCACCGGTCATCATCATGGTCATCAACATGGTCACCGGCCATCAACATGATCACCGGTCATCAACATGGTCACCGGCCATCAACATGGTCACCAGTCATCAACATGGTCACCGGGCATCAACATCGCCACCGGCCATCAACATGGTCACCGGTCATCATCATGGTCACCGGTCATCAACATGGTCGCCGGCCATCAACATGGTCACCGGTCATCAACATGGTCACCGCTCATCATAATGGTCACCGGTCATCAACATGGTCACCGTCCATCAACATGACCACCGGTCATCAACATGGTCAACGGCCATCAACATGGTGACCGGTCATCAACATGGTCACCGGCCATCAACATGGTCACCGGTCATCATCATGGTCATCAACATGGTCACCGGCCATCAACATGGCCACCGGCCATCAACATGGTCACCGGTCATCATCATGGTCATCAACATGGTCACCGGCCATCAACATCGTCACCGGTCATCAACATGGTCACCGGCCATCAACATGGTCACCGGTCATCAACATGGTCACCGGCCATCAACATGGCCACCGGCCATCAGAATGGTCACCGGTCATCATCATGCTCATCAACATGGTCACCGGCCATCAACATGGTCACCGGTCATCAACATGGTCACCGGTCATCAACATGGTCACCGGTCATCATCATGGCCATCATGATCACCGGTCATCAACATAGTCACCGGCCATCAACATGGTCACCGGTCATCAATATGGTCACCGGTCATCAGCATGGTCACCGGTCATCAACATGGTCACCGGTCATCATCATGGCCATCATGATCACCGGTCATCAACAGTCACCGGCCATCAACATGGTCACCGGTCATCAAAATGGTCACCGGCCATCAACATGGCCACCGGCCATCAGAATGGTCACCGGTCATCATCATGGTCATCAACGTGGTCACCGGCCATCAACATGGTCACCGGTCATCAACATGGTCACCGGCCATCAACATGGTCACAGGTCATCAGCATGGTCACCGGCCATCAACATCGTCACCGGCCATCAACATGGTCACCGGTCATCATTTTGGCCATCATGATCACCGGTCATCAACATAGTCACCGGTCATCAACATGGCCACCGGCCATCAGAATGGTCGCCGGTCATCATCATGGCCATCATTATCACCGGTCATCAATATGGTCACCGGCCATCAACATCGTCACCGGTCATCATCATGGCCATCATGATCACCGGTCATCAACATGGTCACCGGCCATCAACATGGTCACCGGCCATCAACATGATCACCGGTTATCAACATGGTCACCGGCCATCAACATGGTCACCGGCCTTCAACATGGTCACCGGTCATCTACATGGTCACATGTCATCAACATGGTGATCGGTCATCAACATGGTCACCGGCCATCAAGATGGTCACCGGTCATCAACATGGTCACCGGCCATCACCATGGTCACCGATCATCAACATGGTCACCGGTCATCAACATGGTCACCGGTCATCAACATGGTTACCGGTCATCAACTTGGTCACCGGTCATCAACATGGTCATCGGCCATCAACATGGTCACCGATCATCAACATGGTCACCGGTCATCAACATGGTCACCGGTCATCAACATGGTCACCGGCCATCAACATGGTCACCGGTCATCAAAATGGTCACCGGCCATCAACATGGTCACCGATTATCAACATGGTCACCGGTCACCAACATGGTCACCGGTCATCAACATGGTCAACGGTCATTAACATGGTCACCGGTCATCAACATGGTCACCGGCCATCACAATGGTCACCGGTCATCAACATGGTCACCGGTCATCAACATGGTCACCGGTCATCAACATGGTCACCGGTCATCAACATGGTCACTGGTCATCAACATGGTCAACGGTCATCAACATGGTCACCGGTCATCAACATGGTCACCGGTCATCAACATGGTCACAATTCAATGAAACATACTCTTATACTTATTTCTAAATTTCTGTCCTACGATACCGTGGTAGGTTTATACTGCAAAAGTGATCATATGTGATCTTAGTGTCAATTAGGCTCTTTTTATACATATATTCCTTGATCGATAATGCTACCCTAATAATTATGAAACGAAAAGCTCAACTTTATTATAACAAACGGCCCTGTCATTCAAGGATATTTCATATCTATTAGCATAAGGCGGTTAAATCATACATTCGGTAATTGAGTTTACCCATCTTGGACTTGTAATTCTAGAGTAATACGACAACAGGCTATTTTGATTACGGTATATATACGATCGTATTTCAGGTTCGGTCGACACGAATTTTGGAAGATATCAAATGACTCTATTCATTTATTCCACTTTATAGTTTCGAGATGATATTTGCTGATGTGCTGGGTTAGAAGATAAAGGGTCCTAGTCATGGATAATACACGTATATACAATGTGCTGTGTCTCATCTGTACATGTTTGGCACTGAACAAGAAGGTAAGTTCGAAATGATGTCATTTCTTCGTGAATTGTTTGCAAGTACATGCATAATAGATATACAGTCTTGAAACGGTTTCCGTGATTTCTACTCTACATTTTGGGCTTGCCATCGTAGGAAAGTATGCCTACGCCGTGGGTTCCAGGCTGAACTATGATGACCAACCAATGCGTCTGTTCATACAGGATTTAATTTTAATTACATTGAGAGATATACAGACATAAACGGAGACGATTGATGGATAATTTGGTGGAATATTGAACCACTGATCATGGCTGATCAATAAGCGGCATTGAGAGTATAATTAATTATCAATGTTGATTAAATTTGTCCGGGTGGGTAATTATTTTGATTATATCTGTTACTCTTTTGTAAAGAATGGGTAATCCTTGTGGACCATCCCAACATCGACTAATCGTTCCTTGTATCAACGTATCAGCATCCCATCAAATCTCTTTTCCATGTTGTTTTCACCTCGCCAAATCGAATCATAACATCATACCACTATGACAGAAAATCAGCTATCATGTATTGCTGATTATATTGTTGATTATATTTTCGGTTTCAATGCAAATTACATGTATATGTTTGGGATTTGGACACTTCTTCATAACGCATAAACATGATCAGGTTTAGTCAAATTTCTAAACACAGCTTCAATGTGTTTAGACTTCAAAAAATATGTCCCCAGCGCATGTGTATGCCTAAATAATTAAGCATGTGTCTGTATAGCATACAAACAATTCATCAAATCCCAAAATATAATTGGCATTTTTTAAACTCAAATATTCTTCTCACGTATACAAGTAATATCACAGGCCCGCAAAACAAGAGCTTGGTGTGGGTTATTAGGGGGTGAAGTGTCGAAATATTGGGTCTCTATATACCCCATGCTTTATAGATGTGGATTTATATAAAGCATGGGGTTATATATAGAGATATTTCCACACTTCATCCTAATACCACCGCCCACACCCCCCAAACTCTTATTTTGCCGGCCTGTGAGTAATATAATAGAGAAAAACACTACACATAATGTAGAATATGAGCTAAAACTGTATATTATACTGCTAATCCGGTATCGTGGATTTCACCCACTTTTCAATAGCATGATACACGTTTGTAATATTGATACAATACGAATGTACAAAGTTTATATATACAAACAGATGCATGTCCGTTAAGATATGTAATGTTATTTTAATTTTAGCTTAACGACGCTTGTCCTAAGTTCAGGTGTTCTGCGCCTAAGTGTTATAACTGGAAATGGGGGTATATGGAGTGGAACGGTTTAAGATGTCGGCACTGTCCAGTCTGTCCTTCTGCAGGAGAAACAACAAGTAAACAAACCTATCCACCGTTTACGACATTTGTCGAGATTTGTCCCGATATGAAGAAATTTTCGGAAAATAATGCGACCGTTGATTCCATAAGTTGACGGTCACACTTGATTTCCTGCTTGATAATTCATCAAAGAAATCTATGATCTTCGACAAGATCGCTGGTGCATCAGACAAATATTCAAATTTGGACTCACAACGGCACCGCTTGCAAATCACCATGAACCCTCGAAATCACGTCTGCGTTAAATATGATTGGGTTAGCTCCCCTTATTATGACAGTCACTTTTGAACATGATAAAATAGCAATGGCTATCTTTTCCAATTTGAAGACTGTTCATGGGCACAACGTGGTTGTTTATTGTTTCTCAGTAAGTTGTCTTTCTACGCCGAACGTCACTTTTTGGCGTAAAACGTCATGGTATGCTTGTCAAAAGGCTTGTTTGTCCACTCAACGGAACTCCACTTCCGGTTATGATTCATATCCTACCCCAGTCTTCAAATCTTGAGATTTATATCTAGAATTCTAAGATTTTAAACTAAATGTGTCGCAGGAGACGTCCCAGAAACTGTTACAAGGAGCATAAAATCAAGGATCTACGAGCAACTATAAGCCTATTAAAGAAGCACACCACTGCCCCAACGTCATCACAAATAACTTCTCGTGTGAGATAGACAATATTTGATGAGGTGCGGCCCGCGGTTTAATACTGCGCACAGGCCCACAAAAAAAGAGTTTTTGGGGTGTGGGCGGTGGTATTCGGGTGAAGTGTCGAAATATGGGGTCTCTATATATAACCCCATGCTTTATATAAATCCACAACAAGGTGTGAAACGCACTTTGGGTGAATCGAAAAATAAACGGTTTACCGCCAAACAAAATAAATCCGCATATTCTACAAGTATCACTTTATATATTCCCGCCGTCAAATTACTAAATTTGCGCAATTTTTTACCTTTGCCGGGCGATTCAAAATCCAACGTAACTGTCCATGCATCTAGGAACAGTGAGATTGTGGCGGGCTCGTTCTCAATTCTGATTGGTCAGTCGCGACACGCCTCCGGCAAGAGAGGTCACGCACTGATCAGCTGCCAATCCCAATACCAGTCTTCGCCAATGTCATTTTCAAAGGTCTGGGTTTGATGAGTTTGCACAGCTCAGTCCTTTGCATTCCCCACACACACTTGAACAATCCAGGCCATGATCCTTACAGGCGCATCTGCTTCAGCTGCAATCCTTCTTGCAGTTCCACCTGATAACCTCAAGTAGCGCAATGAAGCTGGTGGCAGATCAGTTTTCGCAGGGAGAAGCCGATTGGATTGTCCACCTCCACTTTTGTGGCTGCAGTGGATGATCTTCCCCTCAAGTCAATTCCTTCGTCTGGGATACTATTATATAAACACATAAGCGTTTTATATGCTGCTACGATAAATGTCCTTCGTCGGGACTCCCACGACCTGGATGAACACTTCAGCTTGTTGGCGAAATAGATCAGTGACAGTTGTCTTCTCGAGGCAGCGCCTTTGTCAATGCAATATGGTCGGAATACTGTGTCACAGCCCAGAATGGCATGCACAAGCAACATATTTGTACAGACTTGCATTCCCAGCACAGGCTTTATCTTCTTGACAATCAAAACTCTCCGGCCCCGCTAGTGACTTGGTCATTCAGTCAAAGAAAGACGAATTCCTAGCAAACAACGTCAACAAGCAGCAGTTCATTACTCTTATGAGTGACCAGTTGGAGAGGGCGGGATGTTTCATATGCAGATGTTTTTATTGTAAAAGCAGCCGTTTAATCGAATGAAAGTATCAAAACTTTGGTTGGTGATGATATTGACCTGTTAGTTCTGCTCTGTTTTCAAGCAGACATGGATGACAATGACATCTACTTTCAGGCAGACTCAAAATGCAAAGAAACGGATAGTTTGGAATGTCAAGAAGACAAAGGCTGTGCTGGGAATGTAAGTCTGCACAAATATGTTGTTTGTGCATGCCATTCAGGGCTGTGACGCAGTATACTGACCATATGGCATTGGCAAATGTGCGTGAAGAAAACAACGCTCAATGAGCTATTTCGCCAACAAGCTGAAGTGTTCAACCTGGCCATTGGGAGTCCCGATGGAGGTTATCTATTGCAGGTGCTTGTGTGGTTATACAATGGTAAACCTGACGAAGCAATTGGCTCCCTGAGATACAAGCGTTTCTGTTACAAAAACGAACCATATATGTGCAGGTACAAAACCTTCCACCAACATCAGCATCAGCTAAATATCAAGGTTCACGTGTTTAGAGTGGAAAGAGGAAGACCATCCATTGCAGCCACGGACAGCTTCTCTCCGTGAAAACTGAACTGCCACTAGTTCCATTGACACTCTTTGAGATTATCAGGTGTAACTGCAAGAAAGATTTCGGCTGAAGAAGATGCATCTGTAGGAGCCTGGCCTATATATTTTTGAAAAATTAAATGGCATGCACTGTTATAAATTACAGCAGAAGCTAGGTACAACTTCGTTTTCATGTAAGGTGCAAAATGTTAATTTCACAATACTTTTTACAGTAATTTGATAAAAATGGGGTAATTATAATGAATGATAACAGTTTTGTAAAATTTAAATTGGATTTGTGTTAAAACATGGTGATTGTAAATTAAGTGCAGTGTAAATTTTCCAGTTTAATACATGTTAAAAGAAATAGTTATAAAATCGGTAAATTTACAATACAGTGCAATGTAACTTTACGTTTGAGTGTAGGTTTAAAACCAGTAATTGTAAAACAGTGTAATGTAATTTTACAGTTTAAAGTATGTTAAGAAAACGGTAATTGTAAATTACAGTGCAACCTAGTTTACAGTGGAATGCAGGTTAAAAACTAATTATAAAATACGGTGCGACAATATTAAACAGTTTAAAGCATGTTAAAAAGTGGTAAATGTAAACTACAGGGCAACGGAATTTTACGGTTGATTGCAGATTAAAAAAACGGTAATTATTACATACGGTGCAACAACATTTTACAGTTTAAAGCATGTTAAAAAGCGGTAAATGTAAATTACAGTGCAACGAAATTTAACGGTTGATTGCACATTAAGAAACGGTAATTATTACATACGGTGCAACAACATTTTACAGTTTAAAGCACGTTAAAAAGCGGTGAATGTAAACTACTGTGCAACATACTTTTACAGTTGAATGCATGTTAAAAAACGGTAATGTTGAATGTACTGGCACCTTTTCTGCTGGTACATTTAACTGTGAATTTACGGTGTAATTTATAACAGTGTGGTGGAACGTCATGGTAGAACGTCAAGTTTGCCTATAATCTAGATTATTATTTGTTTGATAATTAGATGATATCTTTGAATCTGCATAGTTATTCTTCTTTTGTCAAAACATATCTGACACACAATTGTGATAGATCATTAATGGTTTGCAGAGCTGCATTTTTCAACAAGGCACATGTGATAATAGAGAGATATCTCCATGAGAGATATCTCCAAATATTGTCTGTGACAGTTATCGGTTGAAGAAAAATATATCACAGCTGGTCATTTCATTTATTTTGGGAGAGAATTCCTCTTTCAGATGGTTATGCTAATGGCAAAAATGTTAACTAATTGTATATTACCATGTATAATTCATATAGCCTGATGCTGAACTATCAGTTTGCTATCTACGCTTATAGATTGCCTGGACTGTCATGCAAATGGTAAAAGTTCAGATGTAGAATGACCCCATACATCCGCCATTTTGAATTTCTCCATAAATATTTGCGCGCAAGGGTATTATTTTAGGCTGAGTATAACCTTGATATGATAACGAATGGAATGAGTGTAAGCAATGACCCATTTCTTTCACGCTTAGTACCAAGTTCAAGGTTTTCTTATAGGAGCAAGATACAGGTAAACACTGAAATTTCGCGAAAAATACCTCAAATTTCAACTTGCAATTTAAGATATTTCCCATGCATATCTGTTTGTAGACTTTTACTATCTTTTCGGAAATGCACTGAAGCAAAAACAATTCTGTTGCAATTTGTGGTGGGTCAAATCTCAATTTGACTGAACTAAAACAGAGCCTGCAAACAGTTGTTGAAGTTGAGAAAGTAGCCATCGTCACTTCATCAAGAGAAATATGCACTTAAATCGCGTTCATGTTGCACATAGATTAATTATATGGCATTTGCTTTGGGAGCCCGATGCCGGTAGAGTGCGGGTCAAGGCTCAAGAAACTAGGTAATTCACTTATTTTCCGACAGTTCATGGAATTAATCGAATTGCCCAGAAACGTTTTTATCTGTCCAAGTTGGAACATTATCCTGATGCATTAGCCATTTTGTCGAAGACCATATATATATATAAGAGGTGGATTCATCGGGTGAACTGGCATAATGCAGCAATTATTTGATTGAATACATTAGCCTACAGGGTAACATGGTCTAATGTAGAATACGATTATGCAGATGTTATTAAAACATTGCTATTGCTACTTGAATGAAACAAGCGATGGTCTAACTGGGGGCTATATCTCTTGAAGTTCTTCCACGTCGACTCTACGACAAGAAGTGACGAATTACAACTTTTAAATAGTCAACTACCCCCTAAACTGGACAGTCACATGTCATATGCATATCTCGCTTGGTATCATTTGCTACACGGTGATAAATGTTGACCATGAAGAAAATGTGTTTTTTCCCCAAGTTATGGTCGTAATTCTGAAGACGGTGTCATTGAGGTGGGTTCTTTCTCGGAAAACTTTAAAAAAAATGAGACGTTTATAATCGGCTGGGGCTTATGGACCATACACGACTGATTGACCTAAAGGCAATGAAACTTGAACATCGCAGTGAAACCCTTCTCTTATTCATGAAGATAAATTATTATTTTGTTGTCATTGATTTCAATTATTAATTGCGGAATTCAAGTTTATTTTTGTCGAAGCAGGCACAGTTGAAACAACTGACGTGGTAAGTTGAGGATGATGGATAATAAAGATAAATAAGAATGTAATTGAATGTTAAGGTCTTGATTTGTATTTCAAATTTTAGAAACTAAATTTAGTAACAAGCTCTCAATTTTGACAATTCTTTTATGTGAAAATTGTAATTCCTTTCCAAACAACTGATTGTATTCTTTTGTGAACATCACGTGACCATTTTTACCCATAATATTATTAACCCTGATGTATCAATAGGTTGGCGACGCTAAAAATAAACTACAGAAGATTTCCTGTCGTACGCGCATAGACAGTAAGATAACTGCGCCGGAAGTCAGGCCAATGATCGGTCCATGGGCAAACAATACGATACCACATGACAGAAAACAGATACGCAATGATTGTCCTCGATTTCATTTAAAACTAATCTTGTCTGGTATGTAGGAGAGATATACAATTGATATTGAACAATTCTTCCTTTCAGCCTCACAGATCTTGCCCAAAGTTCAAGTGTGCTGCGCCACAGTGTGATAATTGGGAATGGGAATTCAGGGAGATTAACGGTTTGAGGTGTCGCACCTGTCCAAAGTGTATTTCTTGAGAAGAAACAAGAAGTAAGAAAAATTGCAACATGGACAATTTTTTTCAAATCTTACGAAATAATGTTAACATTGCCTCTGTATGCTGACGATCGTATTCAAATCTCTGTGGAACAGTCCATCGAGGAAGTTCTTAAACTGTTAAAGCATACTTTAGAGTGTAAAGAAAGGCTTTTTACTTCAAATGAGAGGCCACCTGACTTACGTTCATACTAGCTATTATTTGATCGATTACAGATATATCTATCACAGGCTTGTGGAATAAATCCATACTCTCAATTACTTAATCTGATGTGAAATTTTCAATTGAAAGAATAACAAAAACTTTCATGCCCGCCCGTTATTATTATTTAACACGTTTTAATGTATATTCAAACATCTGCATTGTGATAAATGTGGACCATGAAGAGTCGATCTTTTCTTCAAGTTAAAATTCAATGGAGCGTTGAGTCACCTTTGTGGAACACTTTCAGTAGACCTGCTGAAACATGTATCTGCATTGTGGAACGTTTGGACCATGAGGAATGCACCACTTTTGGCAGAACTTATTCTGTTCTCGTATTAAAAAGCCAGAAATCTTCAAGAGACATCCATTCCAAACCCCCTCCTTCTCATTCGCGCTAAATAGACAATTATCCATATATTAGCGACGCAATGAAGATTATATATGCCCTTGACTGGATTTGAAGAAAACTACTGTTAGCCCAGATTTGAATATCATATATTTTACATCTCCGTGGTGTTCAAATGAACCAACGCAATCAAAACGTGATTGAGATACATGTACCTAACTCTGGAAAACCACTTGGAAATTCCTTTCGATAAAGAATAATCATCCTGTCTTCGTGACATCATTGAAAGCTGTTGACCGTTTCTCTCTTGTAAGAAGCCATCTTATGTTCTTTATTATAATTATTTTATTTCGTACACATTTGGAAATTGCGTTAACTGTCATCCGAAATAGACCTTTCGATTACTGACGTGGAAATGCTTTTATGGACGACGAATGTATATTGAATGTCGGATCTGACGCTTGCTGTATGCGATGGATAACTGTTTGTGTGTCAGTAGGTTAAGTCACCTTATCGTGACCGTGATTTCTCAACATGACAAACTAAATGTTGAAAGCGTAGCTCCAGATCGCAGTTTTCCAATTAGCGTGTGATATTTATCATCAAACCAGGATGATATTTATCGCCAAATCAGAGTGATATTTATCACCAAACCAGAGTGGTATTTATCATCAATCCAGATTGATATTTATCACCAAACCAGAGTGATATTTATCACCCAACCAGAATGCTAAGATTTTAAACTAAATGTGTCGAAGGAGACGTCCCAGAAACTGTTACAAAGAGCATAAAATCAAGGATCTACGAGCAACTGTTAGCCTATTAAAGAAGCACACCACAGCCCCAACGTCATCACAAATAACTTCTCGTGTGAGATAGACAATATTTGCTGAGGTCCGCGGTTTGATACTGCGGTTGAGGTCGTGCTCAGATTTTCTCTTTACAACTGTCTTGGGAGGGTTTGCGTTCGACATCTTGTTCGGTGGAAGTGTGGTGATGACTGGATACACGCAGTAATGCCTGAAAACGACGTTAAACCCCTATTTTTCCTGGGCTTTTGGGGAGCTTGTCCAGGCCTGGAGGGCCCGAAATGGGCCCCCTAATTATTTTGCTTATCCCTAGGGCTAGGGGGCTGAAACTTACCACACTATACCCTTGGGTCACGCTCTACCAGAAAACGTCAGAAGAAATCCAATATGTCCCTTTTGATGACGTCACAGTAACGTCATTTTCAAAAACGACATTTTTTGGTCGATTCTTTTAATTTTTTATTTATGCAATTTCTCCGCAAAAAACTGCATGATAAATTAGTAAATATAAATGTGATGCGCAATCAAATAGTTTTTGTCCATTTTTCATCTCCGAAAAGCAGAAATTTTGAAGAAAAATTACGAAAACATTACTTTTCTGAATAACAAAGGGTGACACCTTTAAGACTAGCTAAGTTTAATCACTTTTCTTGTACCCCACGTCGCCGCCATCTTGAATATACAAATGATCCTGTGCTCGGGGGTCATGCAAATAGGTTCAAAATGACCCCAATATGATCAACTATAAAGTCACGGAATGTCATTCCTCATTTGTTTGTCGTTCCGGAGATTGCGCAGGAAGTTTGGTGGGGGGATTTTTTCCCCCCAAAAAAGTTTGGTGGGGGGATTTTGTCCCCAAGGCTTTGTAGGGTTAAATCCTACTTACTCACTCACTCGCCAGTCGGGATGTAGTGGGTCGTGTAGTACATCAAAGGGGATTCAACATATAATGTGTACCCGACGAAAACAAGTGTCAATGCGGGGAACTCGAGCATTATCACCCTTTTCGGTGCTGCAGTACCTTGTATCATTCGGCGCAGAAACGGAGCATGGAGACGAGCGGACAATGACTAAAATGAGCCTGTAAAACGATGCTGAAGTTGAGAAAGTAGCCATCGTCACTTCATCAAGAGAAATGTGCACTTGAATCGCGTTCACGTTGCACATAGATTAATTATATGGCATTTGCTTTGGGAGCCCGATGCCGGTAGACTATGAGTCAAGGCTCAAGAAACTAGGTAATTCTTTGAAAATTCACTTATTTTCCGACAGTTCATGGAATTGATCGAATTGCCCAGAAACGTTTTTTATCTGACCAAGTTGGAACATTATCCTGATGCACTAGCCATTTTGTCGAAGACCGTATATATTCAATAGAGGTGGATTCATCGGGTGAACTGGCATAATGCAGCAATTATTTGATTGAATACATTAGCCTACAGGATAATATGGTCTAATGTAGAATACGATTATGCAGAAGTTTTAAAACATTGCTATTGCTACTTGAATGAAACAATCGATGGTCTAACTGGGGGCTATATCTTTTGAAGTTCTTCCACGTCGACTCTACGACATGAAATGACGAATTACAACATTTAAATAGTCATCTACCCCCTAAACTGGACAGTCACATATCATATGCATATCTCGCCGGGTATAATTTGCTACACGGTGATAAATGTTGACCCTGAAGAAAATATCTCTTTTCCCAAGTTATGGTCGTAATTCTGCAGACGGTGTTATTGAGGTGGGGTCTTTCTCGAGAAAATTTTAAAAAATGAGACGGTTATAATCGGCTGGAACTTATGGACCATACACGACTGATTGGACTAAAGGCAATGAAACTTGAACATCTCGTTGAATCCCTTCTCTTATTGATGAAGATAAATTATTATTTTGTTTTCATTGATTTCAATTATTAATTGCGGAATTCATTTTTATTTTTGTCGAAGCAGGCACAGTTGAGCCAACTGACGTGGTAAGTTGAGGATGATGGATGATAAAGATAATTAAGAATGTAATTCAATGTTAAGGTCTTGATTTGT
>JAVTVY010005433.1:0-38811 GCA_036873755.1 Hanleya hanleyi
ACAAAATTACAAAGTGTAATATTTATACACTGTACCCTTTTTCACGAAGGAAAACGATGAATTTTAGGCCTGACGTAAGATATCACAACATAAAGGTTAAGGTAACTGAATGTCCCCTATCACCAGGTAAACTAAATACCCGTACAGCATTCCTGAGATGAAATCCATACCATTCGAGATAATCAGCGTATGGCGCGATCTACAGAGAATGCCATTCGAAAAGGTCACCGGGAATTTGAAAATAAAGGCGCAAGTAATGTGTCATGATGACCCTATCTAGCCTGGGCGATTTGGGTTGTACCGCATTCTGGGGGGGGGCGGAAAGCGCCGCTATATATTTTAGCTATCTCCAAGGTTACAGTGTTGAGACTTGTCACTCTATATCTTTGGGTCAACCTCCACCAGAAATGTAAAAGAAATCCAAGATGGCCGCCATGATAACGTCACAGTGACGTAATTTTCAAAAAGGCATTTCTTGGACGATTTTTAGGTCAAATATTTGGAATATTCTTTCTCGGCAAAAACTGCATGATAAATTAGTAAATAATAATCTGATGTGAAATTAAATAGCTTTTACCCACTTTTCCTCACAGAAAAGCAGAAATTTTGGCCAAAGATGACGAAAACGTCACTTTTCTGGTACCGCACAAAGTCGCCATTTGAAATTTACCCATGGTTCTTTGCTTGCGGGGTTATAGAAATGGGTTCGAAAGGACCACAGTTTAATGAACTAAAAAGTCACGGATTGTTAGCTCTCAAGGTTTTGTCGTCCCGGGAAAAAAACAGAGCGAGAGAAGCCCCCTCCCCCCAGGCCAGGTAGGATTAATTAGGAATGTGTCACCTGCTTTCCAATTACCAGACCCGTATGTGCGTATTGAGCATTTACCAAACAAGTCTTACTCATCTGCTGATATCTCTTGGGTAACTTCTACGCACCGCAAGCTTTAATGAAATTAGTTCTGTTATACGTGCAAGAAAACTCCACAGACGAGGAATGTCAGTATACCATGTAGGTCCTGGCATTGTGGACGGATCATGATGGGCATTGGTGATTTTGTGTTAACGTTAATCGATATGCATAGATGGAGTATAAGTGGCATTTTGTTACCGTACGGAATTGGAGCCCTACGGGATAATCTGAAGACAATGTGAGTTGATGCACCGTTACATCATCAATGTTTGACGTGTTACTAAAAATAACCTATAAATCGCCAGATGTGTTCAGCGAAAAATTTATCTCATTCGTCTAACCGTTATGAACAATTCTACTAAACGTTGAATGGCGCTGTTCAACTGAAGATATATATTCAGAATATTCACTAGTGGTTGAGAGTGATTAGGGAGAAGTATATGACGATGTAGCTGATTACATTGACATTTATGACAAATAAAAACAGAAAGAAATAGATCATGGGTATCAAACAAGTAAATCTAAGTAAGGTTCGGTGCCGAATACACTTATGAAATCCCACATTAGCGTCGCGGGAAGTGCCGTCAACTTGCTTGGTATTGACAACATTTTTTGAATCGAATGGCTTTGATGGAGCACGTTTTGTAGTGGAATGCTTTATAAAATAGAACCCCTCCAATATTGAGGGTCATCCTTGAACTCTCAACAATGCTCATGTCCTTTGAAGACTAATCAGCCGACTGACATCAATCGTCGAAACGGGTTAAGAATACAAGTCGGCCATCGACAATTCGAAGTTTACTGTAACAAATGCAGTGAACAATTCTCCACTGTTTCGCACGAATATGGCCATGGGGTGTTTTCCGTACTCAACAGAGTGGTGGCATTGAACGCTTCGAAATAGCCGCAAACTATCATCGACTGTACTGTACCTGTGCGGAACTATCTCTATTGCAATTCTATACAGAATGCCATTCGAAAAGTACACCGGACATTTGAAAATAAAGGTTCGAGTAATGTGACATGTTAATCAGGAATGTATCACCTGTTTTCCCATGAC
This sequence comes from Hanleya hanleyi, assembly GCA_036873755.1. NCBI lineage: Eukaryota > Metazoa > Mollusca > Polyplacophora > Lepidopleurida > Hanleyidae > Hanleya > Hanleya hanleyi. Next base: position 1,971 of record JAVTVY010005433.1, read on the forward strand.
CAGTCCCGGATGTGCGTATTGGCATTCTCAAGACATACCATACTCATATGCTGATATCTCTCTGGTTATCTGCTACACACCACCGGCATTTAGTTTTGTTATACATGCAAGAAAATTTCACAGCTGGGAAATGTCAATGTACTATTTAGGTCCTGGCAATGCAGATTTAAAACCTAGATAGGCTTCATCTTCAGCTTTGCATCATCAATGTTCCGCGTGTTAGCAAAAATATCCTACAAAATCGCCAGATGTGCTACAGCAAAAACTTCTACTCATTCGTCTAACCATTGCGAGAAATGCTATTAAACTTTGCATGGCGCTGTTGAGCTGAAGAAACATAATCGGATTATCCGTCAGTAATTGAAAATGACTAGTGAGAAGTAGATAACGACCTTGTTGACTGAATTGATATTTCTGACAAACGGAAACAATATTTCACGCATGAATCGACCGTCAAATGTATCAAATAAGAAAATCTAAGGTTTCAGTGCCCATTACACAAATACACGACTCATGAGACCGCACATCCGCATCGCGGTGCTTTACTAGCATTTTCTTGTTTGTCAATATCTTGAAAAAAACGAACAAATTTGATGCAGTATGATTTTAGTGGAATGTGTAATCAAATAACGCCTCGCCACTATTTTGAGGGTCAAATCCATAAACTCACAAAAATGTTTAAGTCATTTGGAGAGTAATCGACCGACTGAAATCAAGCATGGGAATCTAGTTATGAGTACAAGATGGCCAGCGACATCTCAGTGAGATGCCATTTTTCTATGACAAGCTAGCCGTATAATGCTGTGAACACTTCTTCACCGCTCCGTACGAATATGCCCATGGGGTGTTTTCTATACTGAACAAAGTGTTGGTATTGAAGACGTGGTATATTTATCATTAGATTACATCTCAGTGAGATGTCGCTGTTTCGTGTGTACAGCTCGAATTAATCAATTCTGGAACTGTCAAGGTAACCTACTTATGAATGCAGGTTGTAGGCATTTGAAAATACGAAATTGTTTCGCATTGAAACTGTCAGCTGATGTTGTGAATTGCATGGTGAAAGTACGGTGATGCGAAGCATTTCTCAAAGTTTGAGATGTGCTCTAATAAAGTATCTCGAGTGAAACGAACTTCTCCAAATGGGTAGAATGCAAAATCGGTCATTTCTTCCGGTTTGCTGATTTTCATGATGCAGGTAGGGATGACCTACCAAATAGGGAGTATAAGTCAAAGAAGCAGTCGGAACAACCGAAGTATATCCTTACACAAAATACGGATGAATGTAATGTTTCACTCTTTATTTTTCACTAGCATAAAATCTATCGAAGCGGATATTTGCGCTGTTATACTCTCCCCTCGCTAATGGCGTCTGCCTCAGATATCACTCTGGATGACGACAGATAAACTTGCACTTATTTCAGTAGTAAATGTAAATTCCGTGCTCCAGTGGGTGTTAAATTCCTATTCTGTGAAAATATTTTTCTCGATTTCAAATCTCTCTATCCGATTCATCGATATACTTGGCCTATGTGTTCGACCTATTCGTCATGTAAGAAAAACACAATAGGCGACTACATGTGGGGAACCTTTGTTGAGCCTGGAAAAGCTACCTGACAAGCTGTATTGCAAACGGTGTCCCCGGTTTGAGGATACATGACGAACTGCCCATGTGTTCAAACCTCTCGATCACATTGAGAGTTTGGTGTCCTATTTTCGTTTCAGCTCCATTCAGATCGCTCCGGCTGACCCAACTGCTATCTATCCTATAAGCACATTCCGATGACGTCAGACAGAACCAAACAGTTTACATTTCATGTTTTCATTTACATTTCATGTTCCGGGCCCGAGAGAGCGTATTTGGGACAAAATCAAATCTTCCGAACATTCTATTATGCTACCAACAGTAGCCGCGATGGAGTCTGGACGAAGTTTCAGAACCTTTCCACCAAAACTGTGGCCGTACGAGACGGATAAACGCACATAGACGGTTACTAAATTTAGGTAAGATAACGAGTACGTCTTCTCTCAGGTGCACCAGCTGAAAATCAGTAATTCATTGCGATCAAATGCAACCTGTCCTGTGGTATCTAAGTCAAATTGATATGACGACGTGGACCCTAAATTTTGGACCCTAAATTGCAGTAAAAAAAATTCGGAAGATATTGATGCGAATGAGCCCCTGGTGGAGAGGACATATAACCATGAAAACATTCGCAAGCCTCAATTGAAACTTTCAATTCATCTCTACTTAGGAGCATGGGGTTGATGTTAGAGGAGCAGGGAGGGCTGACGTGGTGGAGTGGATTAAAGTATATAACGTATCATCATTTTCATTTGTCCGCTCTCGCAGAAAAAAAGAAAAATATGTCCTATATGGATGCGACTGTTAGGTCCTCAACTATTAGATTAGGTTGAGCAAAACAGTTGAGCAAAACAGTTCACTGTCCCCGATTACATTGTTGTTCGCGGCAAATCCTGACAGACGGTATATGACTTTTATAAGCGCTATAGACTGTGATTAATGCACATCTTATGAAGGAGACCCACCAGTCTCAATCGGCCATACACTCACGAACATTTACTAAAAAAATGAGCCAGTCCCAAGGTGTATTCCATGCCACGAAGATATCACAGTGAAACATATTCTTGTCGACTGTATAGATTTTAAGATTGTAAGAGATTGTTTTATCGAGCAGCTACTTTAGAAAATCTTTGTAGTCGGGTGAAAGAAGACTGTATCTTAGGTTATTTGAGAGAAATCGGTTTGTTGCGCAAGTTTTAATGTGTGTATGTTTTATTGTGTTGGATTACTAAGTTATTAACTTGAATACTTTGAATTTTGTTTGATCGTCGCTTATTAGCTGAAATATTGCTGAACGCGACGTTAAACCGTCTCTCTCTCTCTCTCTCTCTCTCTCTCTCTCTCTCTCTTTACATCAGTAATCGTGGAAGCGGTAAGGCTAGGTTTGGTTAATAGGTGCATCATTGAGTAAGCTACCTGGCTTCAGTGAATTGTATATCACACCATTTTTTGTACAAATAAGTTTGGCACAACAATTTCCCCTTGCTGATTTCCTTCTTGTTCTGTGAAGCAGAAAAAGCCATATTTGGTGAGAAGTGAACAGGTTGCAAATGTATATGATTCTAAACGAGCGCTATTTTTAACTGAGTGAGTGAGTATGATTTAAAGTCGTCTTTAACAATTTCCCAGTCATAGGGCGACGGTGCCTAAATGTGCCAGGTCACGAGAGCGCCCATAGCTTCAATTATCCAAGACACTGATCAGCCCAGCCAGCACAGCACCCGATCAACCATCCAGGTACATGCTTTGATCGGCCTCTCTAATTTTAACATACCCATGATCCTTTGTCCCTATGTTTATTCAAATGAGCTAAAAAAAATTCTGATACGAGAAGCTAGAGATCACATATACGCGTAGTCCATTTGGCTAACACATGCACTGCAATGCGATTGAGACTTCCGGTTCCGTTGTCGTCGGTAGACGTGATTTCTTGACCCCCCTAATTAATAAAAATCTCGATCATCCTAGTGATTCCTGATATAAATTGTGATACAAATTAATTCTGGAGTGTAGTACGCCAAAGGGCAGTCTTATTTTTCGACCAGCAAAGTGTATTTGACATTCTTTCGGCGTCTACGAAGTGGACATATCAACATGCCAAATGAACAAAAAAATGGCCGACCAACGAAAATTAGACTCACGGTAAGCCACCAAACAAAGAAAAAGCAACTGGAGGTAGGAAATGCCGATAGTGCAGACGCAGATACACACGAGGAAGCATGTGCACAGTGTTTTTCACCTGTTGAGGAGCATCACCAGGGATTGTGCTGCGAAATTTGCGAAAAATGGTACCATGCCGAATGCGCTAAAGTGCCAACAGAAGTATTCAACGTTCTGCAGAAATGTAGTGGTGGCGATAATTTTCACTGGTTCTGCGATAGATGCAATGGTGTTGTTGAAAAACTTTACTAGAACATGAACACCCTTGTTGTGAAGCAAGATGTGATGGAAGGAAAGCTGACAGAAATAGAGCAAAACGTGAGTCAAACGTAATCATCCATGGAATAGAATAGTGCAGTGAGGAGGATCTCGATATTAGGCAAGAACACTACACTCCAAATGCAAAGCCATAGTGCGATTAGGTCCAAAGGTTCAGGGCAAAGGTAGACCAACAAATGTTGTTCTCAATAATGAAGACAAATCTCCTGCAGAATGCAAAGAAGCTCCGTGATGTATCATGTCCTTTTACCAACGTGTACATCGCTAAAGACATGACGAATCTTGAACGTACAGAAAATCGCAAACTAGTGACTGAAATGAAGGCGAGAAAGGCAAAGGGAGAGGATGTTATTATACGATCAGGCGAGGTGGTCAGGAGGATCGTGCGCCCTCAACAACCATAAACTAATACTAATAAGCTAAACAAGTGACTGTATATATATATGTATTTAAAATGTAAATATGTTAAACATAGCAGGTGGTGGCCAAGCTGTGTTTAAAAGGAATTGTTAATTTGGTTTTTCAGACAGCACATATACTACAACACTGTAGATACATCAGGTGCTGTTTTTCCGGAGTGTACGGAGGACGAAGATGAGTCGGAGCGAAGCTTCAGCTTCTCAAGTTCCGAGGTCGATCCTGACTCTCATGCAGATACTGAGGCCCTCAGCTACATCGGATCAACTGGTTGTGTGCATAATGTTCGATGGATGTGTGCTGTACAAACATCCGGATCTATCAACAGCAAAAGTACCCAGTGTCTGTGCCTGAAAATTATCTACGGTAATGTAGATACTCTGTCCAACAAAAAGGAGAGTTGGGTGCTGTCATTTGTGAAGCAACCCCACATATCATAGCCTTAACTGAAGTGAAACCCAAACTCTGTTTAGGGGAGTATAGTACTGCCGAACTGACTATTGATGGATATGAAATCTATATTGACGAATACACTTTTCTAGGAAATGGGAGAGGAGCAGTTATTTATATTAGTAATGAACTGAAATCCAGATATAATTATACTTTGATGAATGATGGTAGTCCATGAAGCTGTGTGGTGCACAATTGAAATAAAAAAGTGATAAATTACTTGTTGGATGCATTTATAGGAGCCCACATAGCAACGCTGATAACGATGAGCAGATAATCGAATTATTGTGTAAAGCGGAATAGTTTACCAGAGAACGTAGTAACAGCGGATACTATATCGGCATTTAAGCGTCGATTGGATAAACACTGGGCCCCGTCAAAGGATAAATTCTTTTACAAGTCTGGTTGGGTAACAAGTCCCCGCCCACGACACCGAAACACCGGGAGGAGTTACTACCAGAAGGTGAGCAGATGAGGCAAGTCTTCTATACTTAGCCTCTAACCCAAGGTATGAAGGTATAAATGCTGCTCCATCTCTATGGAAGTTATTGACGGCAATTTCTTCACCAAAAAGGGCGGAAACAGATTCTTATGGCCCCGTCTGGGCGGATATGACCCTTTGCCCAAGACTATGCAAGTAAGCTAAACCTAAGGATGAAATTCACGTGCATGATATATTTAATCGGTGATAATTCCACTGATATATTCCATTAATTAAGGACTCGAGGCCCGGGGAATAGGCTCAAACTATCGATATTTTTTTCTTTGCATATTTCAAAAGTTGAAGAAAAAACCTATCAAGTGTTTCTGTTATTTTCCTTAAAAAATGTTTGCAAACGTGAAATTTTAGCTCTCAAAAATTCACTGTCTGTGGAAGAACTCTGCCCTGTGGGGATTAGCGCGCATTACTCACAGTCGGTGTTATCGCCTGCTGTGACTTCGCACCTTGGCTAATTACTTGTCACTGCAATACACGCAATTCGCACGCTGGGCTCATTTATTATAATTAGTTGTTTTTCTACTACATTCATGCCAAAGCCGCCATCGTTTACAAAATATTGAACAGGAAATTATATGGTCTATCTGTTTTCGCGCCACATGACAAAATAAAAAAATACAAACACACTGCTCAGGTGGTCAACCATTTCCGGAAAGCATGTGGTTTATGCAGATATATATATTGCGAATTTGCGTAATGTTTTTCATAATATCTCACTTGACATTCTTTCAACATATCTTACTTGCCAACACAATCATGGGAAGAAAACGTTACAAGATTAGTAGGACACGCATGCAGGCAAAAAGAAACTTTGATAAACATTATTACACGACTGTTCGGTCATATATACCTCCGATTCAGTATTACTTCATTCTGCATTATCGCATTATACATGCGGCAAATGTAGAAAGTGAGGTATTCATTCAAAATAAATACTTTACGTATTCACCATCGTACATATAATTATAAAAAAGGCAAACATTATTCCCGCAAATTGTATACTTTCGCGATAATAGTAAAGTTTTTTTAACTCCACACCGGAAATGGCCGCTGCCAGTTTTTTCCCGTTTGAGGTCTGTGGACAGACCAGTTCCTGTTTTCTTCTCTTTCCTTGAGCTAGACCTTTTTCAGTCGGCAATTAAATCCATGAATGTCCAATTGCCGCAAATCACATCTCTGTAAGCCTTCTATAGAATGCTCGACGTCAACTCAATCACCCGCGGTGGGGGATTTCGGAAGGCGTGAAAACTGACCAACGGGGGTATATTCCAGCATAAAAATTCATCTTCGTGACTGGTTTTCTACACTTTCTCAAAATATATTGTTCCAAAGTGATTAAAGAACGTTTGGTCTATAATCCCTTTATGTTGTGTGAGAATAGTGTGTCATTATCATGAAGTAGCGGATAATAATTACAGAATATCATCTGAAAAGTAGATTATTTTTGTTTACGGTCTATATCCGACATATTTTTTTACACAGCTGGTACATACAGACTTGCTAATAACTTCTCTATTTTTCATCCGATCATGTCAATCTTTGGGGAGCATAATATATACATTACAGTCCGAACGAGTGTGTCTCAGTTTTTCAAAATGTTGCTTTGTTTTGAAGTTATTGAAACTTGAAATAGACTTTCATTTTGTTTCAAAAAATAAACTTTACAACGCTCTCAAACTTGTTCTAAGAGTTTAAAAAAACAACTGAGACACACTTGTTTGGTTTGAAAGGTTTATTATCACCATGCAAAATCTCTGACTCGTTACTTGTAAAATAATAGGTGAAATTAGCGATATAGAAAAGACATTATTTTTTTGAAATAACTGTTTTCTAACTGCAACAAAACCGGTGAAATAAACGTAAGAATTAAATTTTTACTTTATTTGGAACGCCCGAATCGTGATCTTTCCAACCATATAAAACATATATATGTATGTGAAGTGGTTGTGATGAAATGAGACAGAATGCACGAGGGTGTCTAGTATCAGGCGCTACCCCGGGCCTCGAGTCCTTAAAATTGAATTTTGATGAGATCCTGATTCTTAGGCCAGAGTGACCTTGAACTTTGACCAACTGACCTGTGTTTGGAAAGCGGTATTTGTTTGATGTCATATTTATTCTGGATAAATCTGAAGGAAATCAGTCAATTTATTGGGAGTTAAGGAACTAAAATGTAAATTTTGGAACGTCTGGAGAACAAGGAGAAGGAAAAGGAGAACGTGTATTCCATAGGACTTCACCAGCTATAGCTGGAATGATTTCCTGATTTTTATGCCATCTTGGCACTGTCCCTTGTCTGATTTCTTTCAAGTTTCCACAGGAAAACACTGAGTCACACCGATGTAGCACGCAAACATCTTCAGGGTAATATGACAATCTGTTAATCAAGCAAGGTAGTAAATATAAACGAAAGACGGAAGACAAGGAGACAAAGAATGAGAACGTGTGTTCCATAGTTATGGATGACGCAGTCCAAAGAGTCATCATATACGTATTATTCTAGCATCAGTTAACGTGAGTTAACAGAGTAAAGTGGGAGAACCACTCTTGTCAGACTGTGTCATCTTAGATCAAGGCCAACTGAAGAGATATGGAATTGTATCAAATACACCCTTACATTAGACAACGAGCTGCCAATGTAACATGGCTCATCTAAATAAGAGGGGATTTTGCACTACGTCAGTTATAAATGCACATTGTCCTTCTCCTCTGACTTTTGTTATTTATTTCCTCCTCTTTTCAACAAATTGGACGATTTCTCTAAAATTTCACCAGGATAATTATGAGATCACGCACCGACATTGAGATCTCGAAATTCATCTTTTGTTTAGGTGGATACAGCAATGAGAACCGAAATGCCAGGTGGTCAAACAGGTCAAAAGTACGGAGCCCCTCTCCAAATTGGAAAGTTTAACTCATCCATTAACTTCAGATGAGCTACATATTTGAGCTGATCTGTCATCGCAGCTACAGAGCTAGCGTCTCTAATTTCACTTAAGCCGATGTTAGGGGCCGTGTGGTTACTTCACAGTTTCCAGATGAACATCTGCAATAAAAGTGTGACTGACTTGACTAAGGCTACGTCTTATAATCCTCCATATTGTGGTCTGAACGTGACGTACATATAAATATACAAGCGTCTAGTCCGTCATTCATAATTCAGCCGTCGTCCATTAAAGAATATCCGCGTCCATAATCCAAAGACCTATTCCATATCCATATAACAGTATTAGCACCAAATATAGAGCTTTCGTGTGGATGCATACAGTTGCTTTTTAGTGTCAGACGGCATCAACGTTTCCCACCTCTTACATACATTACCAAGGTCACTGCCCAACAGGAATTCAATGAAAACCTCATATATTTCATTACAATGACTCAGTACCTAGTGCCAATAAAGCTGTCCAAGGAGCCAATTCAGCGATCAGGATAACTGGCTCGTTCAGTACGACTCTCGCCATTGTCATTTAAACGTGCATCAGAGTTGCTTCTTGAGATGATGGGATAATGACTCGGAAGGCTGGTAGACACAAGGCTTGAAGCCAACACAAAAGGTAACGTTATCCCGATAGATGGTCTTTTCTTTCTAATGGATAGTAGTGGATGTTCGCTGCTCTGCAACCCAAGCTACAATCCCGTATCATTGTGGGAGCCGACGGTAAATCTGAATTATTTTGTGAAAAATCTATTTGTTCCATTGCTTATGATATAATAAAGCTTCTTTCACACTTGAAATAGTCTTCAACCATCGGATACGAAAAAATCTTTGTCACTTACTAGATAATGTGAAAAGAGAATTGAAAGATTCTGTAATCGCAATTTATTATTGTGCAATAGGTAACAACGAAGATAATGTAATATTTGTTCAATTTCATTGAAGTGTGTTCGAGTGGAAACAATATCTGACTATCCCCTTTTGATGCTGAGAGTATAATAGCCGAGATCATACATCCCAGGTAGAAGATTCTCCAGTGCCATTCATTGGTAATACACCATTGTTCGAAATACAATCGCGATAACCGAGATACTTCAACATGTGTTAGTTATCAACACATTCCTCTCAATATCTATTAACAGCGCTCTGCTTATCGAACAGATTTTCAAACAATACGATATTTAATATAATACACTGTTGATCTATGAATGCGCATGGAATAATTGGAGCCACAGCGTCTCTTTTCGGCACGAATGCTGTCGTTATGTAATTCAAGTAATGTCGAGAAATATGCCGTATGTGTTTCAGCTGTAGGCTTGATAGGAAAGTTATTGCTATTAAGCGCTGCTGGAAAATCAGTATTCATTTGATCTATGGGTTATGTGAATTACCCCAGAAACGTAGCACTGAAAACTGGTTACACAATATCTCAAGTTAGATTAAAATGTGTCGTAAATATTATGAGACCAGCTGTTGGAAAGAGCCATTGTTTTTTAATCCCTCAATTTCGGGTGCCATTTCTTTCTTCCCAAATTAAAGTCTGATTAAACATGAATCTGGATGAATTTAGAGATAAGATTATTTTGCAAATGCATTGTAAAAAAAACTAAAAATCTCGGAGTCGTTGGCACATGCATTTTTTTTTTGCTGCCAGAGCAGAAATTATACCTGTAGGTATTATAATCCGTATATTAAACCGTGTTTTGCATTTTTTGCGCAAGATTTCATACTCTCAAAATTCAGATTATTTTTATTTCGTCCATGTGGCCAACATTAATAATTTGATCTTCGGCGTTTTTAACATACAAATATCATTTTCATAACTACAAACGTCAGGATTTTGCCAAATTAAAATCGGTATTTTCCGTCATCCTTACTTGCACCTCCACTTCCAGGATGTACTGCTCTCGATATCAACAATTATGTTACTACCAATAGAGCAAGATGTCAGGCGTGCTCAGCAGTAAGAGCTGGCTCACTATAATTGTACCCATCAATCTACGATTCTGTCTTACTAAATTATCCTGTGTTTCCATTAAGTCGCGGCAATTATGTTGTCTTTCATCTGGTTTGGATCGTGATTCGAGATGGGAGTAATTGTGCCTCTAATTATACGCTTTGTGTTCAGCTATCAGTTAGTCCATGGTTGGTCAGTGTCGCCTTTAGAAGCCGTCAAGAGAAAAAGAGGATTGTGGTTTGGGTGTCACATGTAATTGGTAGAAAACACCCAGACAGTTTTATTCCATAAATAGCTATTTTCTTGCCCTGAGCACAAGGACCTTTACTGGTCGCAGTAAATTACGGGTCCGTAAAGTAACTGTCACACCCTACACTTTTGTCACACACTTCAAAGGGCACCATTTCTAAGATCATACCACTAACCAGTGACAAGGACGCATGACCTCATGCATGGCTCCTTTCCTACTACTGCTCAGTGATCTTCCATAATATGATCCAGTGACACTGACGCACGGGGCAGTACGAGTAATTGTATACCATTGCCGTTGGGTGAAAATAACATAATGCGTTGTAGGGAATCGGATGATCCAAGAATCGAATCAAGCTTGTGGAAATGCTGTTCAGCACACCATGATTTGTTCAGATGGAGGCCAAGCAGTATTGAAGTGGGCAATGAGCCCATGACTGCAGTCATTAAAGGAAAACTCGGCGTGTGGACTTGTTTTCCTCTCAGCATTTCCTCCGTAATTTGTGTGAATTGCCATGTTTGACGAGAATAGTCCATTTTGATGTCGTAGATATAACGTTTTTATTTCGTTTTAACCAACTGTAGGGTGCCACCATTAGATCCGTCAGAGTGGAGAAATTCAAGCGACTAGTCCGTCATTCAATGTCCGCGTCCATAATCCAGAGACCTAATGCATTTACACCAAATTAATAGAATAAATCATAGCATATATAAAACTACACTAATTTCCTGCAGGAGAGAAGCGGTCAACAGTTTGGTTTCAGTGCCAGGAAAACATCAGGATGTTCCAAAAATGTCAAATCCGTATAGCTGCCCAATATTCTTAAAGGAATAGAAAACCCTAAGGCAATGCATACTAATATCGAAAGAACTATATCATTAGTATTCGAAACACAAAACAAATCAGCTTTTCTAGTAATTCCGAATGAATGAGAACATTTTGAACATCAGAGCTATTGCCCAGATCAAGAATCCGTGGAGGTCGCCATTATAACAAGCCTGAGGGCCGTTAGCCAATGAAAATTCTTGAAATATCGCCTGATATTATTCCTGTGACGTCGTTGTGCTCCAGGCAGTGTAGCTAATAACATGGAGACCAATTGTAAATTATTGTGTCAATGGCTTTTGACAGATTTGTGGATCTTTCTTTACGCTCCCAGACGATTATGAGGATCGTGATATATGAATGTTGAATTGATATACAGGTTGCATGTGGCATTTTGCATATGATTTCACGTTGTTGTTTAATGCTTTACCTTATGGGATAGTGCCCGGATGACAACGAGACTTTTGTCTACATAAAAACAGTATGACCCATCAAACGCCACAGTCATTCCAACATGTCGCAGATCATGAAGTGCAAAAGTGTGAACGATAAATCGGTGTTTACTCAGCTGTAGAATTTTGCTAATTTTTTCCACCCGTGTTTTTGGAATCTGATGGCATAATTCTGTCATGCCGAGCAGGAGTTTACTCAGAGTTTACTATTCCTTTAATCCACATGATTTTATTTGTAAAGTCGATATCTAGAGTATGATATATCTCAGTCACGCTTTGATTAGGACTGTTCATTTGAGTACTGTGAGGAATTTGAAATACATGGGTTCATACGGCCCCTAGCCCCGGTTAAGCGGAATTAGACACAAGTTACAGTTACGAAACATACCGCCATAGATCTTGCTGTATGATGAGTCGAGTGGGAGTAAAGTCTGGTGGCGAAGACTATATTGTTATATATATATTATTGACCAGTCCACTGTATTGGGTTCTCTGGCTAGTACACTGATTCGAAAAGAACAGGTAACTGCATTCCTCGGTTTTACAAAAATGACCTACACATTGCCCACGTGGCATGTATTGTAATAGATATGCAAACATTGTTGACATGTGTGCGCCAAAATTTCCTAACAAACATAGATATACACACATACGGTTGGAAGTATCGTTACCCAAGCGGAAAAGTTATATACGGTTGTGCGCATTAAATCATACATAACTCTGTATTTGTGCAAGATGGATATTTTATCTTTATCATGTTGGTGTACATGAATGTACAGTGTATATATAGTACTCCTGAAGAGATATATCCACAACTACAGTTATGCCAATGGTTTCCCGGTGCATCAGGTGGAAATGTTATTCACGGCCTCTATCAGTAAGACTGCAGGTCTAAATGTTAGAGACAAGTAAGGAATCGGAAAGCACGGCTCAATCAGATGTGACGAGTATTATCATCGTAATGACAGACGTATCGCTGGTGACGTTTCTTCAGCTGGAAAATGACTGAATGATCGCTGCATCACAAAAAGTTAACTCGTGGTATATCAATATTAAGTATATCGCCTGGAATAGGACGACATTATCCCAAACTCAAAAGTCAGAGACACTATGATCTCGAGAGATTTAGAAAATTGACCATTAAGTTACTGAAGGCTTTTTTTTCAAAATTATGAAAATACTTAATAGACGACAGCCGAATATTGCATGACAGACTAGACGCTTCTATATTCACTGTTTCTCCACAGGATAATGGATGCTAGGAGCAATGATATAAGCAGCAACATATCTGTATTATGTTATTTTCTTTACCACTCGAGCGCGAGTATAGAAATTTTATGTTGCTTATATCGTTTTAACGCGACGATAAATGAGTGTAGGGGAAGAAAGGGTGCCTACAAGCTATTTTCTTGACAGTGACGTGTCAGCATTTTAATTATTTTTTCGATGAATCATGAGCAAGTGGATCTGGAATTGATTTGCCTGCAACAGCTTTTAGTATAAGTGACGGAATTACATCAGTGTATCCGGAACGAGGCAAGACGCAATGGTCATCAACTTTGTCTGGGGAAACTGATGTAATAGTTGACGTAAAATGCGACGAAGTGTTGGGGCTGCGCTGTACGTCATCATTATTTGTGTAGTCGTGGCAGTGGGGGCGCTGCGATCGCCCGTACAGAAAAGCTTTAAATTATGAGCGCTATTTGCAATTTCTGCAGTTGGTGTTCTCTTTGAGCTTTGACAGTGCTTGCTTAGTGACTTAGTATTGTCACGCCTTTATGTGTTTGTAGTTTGCTTGCTGGGAGCAGTGGCTGTGTTAACGGCGTTCAAAAATGGCCCAGGAAAATGAAATTTGAACTTGCGCCGAACAAAGGGCCCTTGAAAAAAGTTTTGATGCAAAAGTTTGGACAGAAGAAAATGAATTCAGTACTTTAGCAATTGCGGAATTATTGGACAATGCGTTTACGGCAGCATGTAGTCTGAAGTTTTTATCACCGGAGCTGGTAGACTCTACCTTTGACGGTTTGGCCGTGGGAGAGAGGCTGGTAATAGAAAGTGCGTTACACCAAGTCCCGGGATATGTGTATAGAACTGAATAAAGGGCAGACCCGTCATTTAAGACAACTTTAATCGGCAACATTTTGCGTGCAATATACTCGGCCCTTTTCACTCCTTGGTTGAATGGTTCCCCATATGTAGTCGCCTATTGTATGTGTCTTACATGACGGGTTTGCCGAATAAAGACAACAAAACAACGCACGTACCGTCTGAAACAGCGGGAGCGGAGTCGACACTAGTAAATGGCTCTTCGGCGCAAACCAGCTTCCTTAGATTGCCACATGGGTCCAGTTTGCCGGCAGCCGAACTTTTGAGCATGTTACAACGTGCGACAGTCGGCGAATAATACTGTACCCCCGTCACCGCTTCTGTGAGTACTGGTAATATATTGTCGTCCGCCAGCAGGCCAATGGAGACGGGCAATGGTGGTATGCTGATTTTTTTGTCTTCCATTATTTCAACCCCGTCAAGTAAAACCCCGTTACGTCATGTTGGAGACTTTATATCACTGGCACCAAAAAGAAACACTGCTCAAAACGTGGATATGGGACCAATTGTTGATGTTAAAGGACAATAAAGTGCCCCATGATAGACTACCACAGCCACAATGTATGGTGGGTTCTGTCAAAATTCTTCAAGAGATGATCGTTGGCTTAATTATCTGGCAAATTTAGCTACATTTGAGTGAGTGAGTGAGTGAATAGGGTTTAACGTCTCTTTCAACATTTTTTCAGCTATATCACGGAGAGAGAGAGAGAGAGAGAGAATTAGGGTTTAACGTCGCATTCACAGCTATATCACGACGGGGAAGGGAAGGGAGGGGAGGGGGAGGGGAAGAGGAACCTACTTGTAACAGAGCAGATATAATGCTGCCATTTTATAGTGCTGTCCCACTGAAATATCATGCCGTAGGCAGACATGACACCCCACTCAGTCACATTATACTGACACCGAGCGAACCAGTCCTTGTTCTATCCTCTTAATGCTGAGCGTAAGCGAGGAAGCAACAAGTTCCATTTTTCAAGTCTTAGGTATGACCCGGCCTGGGATCGAACGCAGAACCTACATGTACCTAGCTACATTTGAACAAGCCTATGTGGATGTATACTATGGTTGTCGTTTTGAATTTGGGGCTAATGCTGTTATATGGAATATGGAATAGGTCTTTGGATTATGGATGGGCGACGGCTGAATTATGAATCACGGACCAGACGCTTGTAATTTGATGGGTATCCGTGTTAAACTTTCATACTGAGATCCGTCGGTGACAACATCAACATGGTACTGTCTGGAACCTTCCTTATGCAAGCTATACTCCGCCCCAAAAATGATCGTGTGGGGTGGATTGAACCGGAATAAGGGTCATGTTCAAAACAACAAATCGAGATCCAAGTTTGACCAAAATTCCGGAAAGACAATCTGTGTAAAATTTAACGGCGAAACAGATGCAACCTATGTACAATTATTGTGTCTGTGTCACCTGCCGTTCTAGCATGGAGAATTCATCAGAATGGAGAATTCAATTGAATACTTCCAACAGCCGCTTCTAAACCCGACTTCCACCCCTAGTCAGTAACTACGTGTGTGTGGGAGTAGGAGTTGGATGGAGATCCGGATAAGGACTTTTTACTGGACCGCATCAAAAATGGTTTAATGATCGTCGATAGTGGAGTAACGCCAACAGCAGCATATACCCCAAATTATAGATCGGCAATAGAATCAAGCATAGGTGTTGAAAAGTCGATTGAAATAGAAATTCAGGACAATAATAATATAATACTCATGAGAATAAGAAAATGGAATGATCGTAACAGGTCCACCATACAAACACATATTTTAAATGCGTTTTATTCGGTTGAAAAAAATAGTAAAAAATAAATAAAAAATACCTTTGGACTGTGACAAACCATTCTCTCATTTACAACATACTTTTGCTAAAGGTTTAATAAGTCATCATCAGCAGACAACAAGTGCTAGGTAAAGAATACACACATGTCCAGGATGATTCTTCGGGGTATTACGTAAGAATTATCAGTGAATCTACTGTATCTGCAATCTTAAGCATGGAGATCGAACTTAGAACATTTTGAACTTTTGAAGACTTCAAAAGAGAATTCGGGCTGTTATGAAAGAAAACGCCATCCATTATCAGATTCGCAATTCACCGACATCCATTATGCCAACAAAACCGTAGTCAATCGTAGTCCATAAACAATATTCGCGTCCATAGGAAAATACCTTACTTCATCAAACATGGGATCGTGGTCGATCACATTTTTAGAATGTAAAATGATAAGAATGTGTTGTAACCGCTTCCGGTGCAGATCGTCTTTGGGGCGGGTTACGTTAAGTGTAATATAACTGCCTTGATCACGCAGGTATAACGACGTGGCCGAATCCTATCAGATCTGAACAATGCGGGGTCAGAGAAGTAACAGTGCATCATGGGATAGCATCAGTTTTGAAGAACCTAATTGGTCAATTCAAATTCAAAAATCGGAATTTTGATTGGAAGAATTTATGCAGAAAATCCAACAAATCTCATTTTCTGTTAATGTTCAGTGGGTTTGCGTTAATCACTTCATGTGTATGGGGGACTCGAAACGGTGATTGTCTTACCAACTAGGCTTGAAAGCTGCCTACAAACTACATATTCCGTATATATGTGCAGAGTTCTACGCGGAATTGTGAAGACAATTTGATTAGCTGCCCCGTTGGTATTCGTCTGAAAACGTTCTTACCTGCAGGTAGAATCTTACCCGATATCCCTCTTCCCCGTGTACCCTAGGTCAGGGCCGGGTCTAGCTTATCGAAACGAATAGGATGTTGTGGGAAGGGATATGGTGAATGTATATCCAACTTAATGAATATATATATGTCTTTTCAACATTCTATGAACAGTTTCGAGAATTTGCTCACTTTTCTTTTCTAAAACCCGATGAATATTTGATGGCAAATCTCTATTGGAGGGCTGTTTGCGCTTTTTGTTGGCTGTGTGCTAACGTTCTCGTTAGTTATAATTCATGGTCTCGGCAATGCATAGACATGGCGTCGTTGGCCACTGAATCATGTAGAAAAGTAATGCAAGTGGTGAGTTACTCCCTGTTGGATGGAAGATAAATAGAACACATTCAACATTGGCTTTGCATTCTTTATACAACCTCGTTAATTATTCACGCAGTACTCGATATCTCTTACTTTTGGTTAAGATTGGGACTTGAGCATGAATGTTTCAGAATAAAATCCGCCTAACATCCTTCAAAGCCACTGATAACTACAACGTGAAAGCTGTTCAACAATGTCTGCCACCTCTTTAACAAATTAATTGCTTTCCATGTGCTTGTTATTCGCTCGCGCCATCCATGTTTACATCATTTTTATCAGCTAGAAACTATCCTGTGCTTATTTATAGTTTGATGTCTGCTTGACTATTGGTTCAAACAGTTTCTTGATAATATGAATTTACCAATTACCAATATACGAGTTGTCAGAGCATTTCCATCAAAGCTCTCTAGATTTGTATCTAATACCGCTTATGCCGGTGCTAGGGGCCATGTAGTCATATCACCCAAGTTGCCACATGAACAGGTACAATAAAAGCGTACCTGAGGTACAACACATATCACGAATCGTCAGATTCTTGGTATGTGCTTTAGAATAGGTTAACCGGAAGACTATACTGTGAAGTCATGTGCCTTTGTCCCACTTCCCTTCTATGTATTGTAATTTAGTGTAACATAAACTCACATTCTGCAAACAGATTCAACTATATGTGTCTGGTACATACTACTCCGATAAGAGATTCAATAGTGAAATCACACTAACCGAAATAAAGTCATGTTTGTAGCATTTATCGTTATGCACGGACATTGCGTATTGTATGGGCTCGTGATTACTGTAGAAAAGTGTTACAATCTGTGAGACTCTCTTTGTTGGAGGGAAAAACAACATCATTGATTTTACACTTTTTGTACCAGGGCTGTTTGACCAGGTAGGATGAGACAGGATACGCCTTGTTGTAGAATAATAATGAGAGTGTGAGCAAGAATGTATTAGATAAAATCTCCATAGCTTTATTGAAAACAACTAATTAACAACAACGCCAAATCTGTTGATGCAAATGACTCCGTTCAAATAGAAAATAAATAATGCATTTGCCATTGTTCTCCGTTCAGAGGTTATCCGTTCAATAAGACTATCTTCGATTGTTACAGAATCGCAGACTTGACCATTATGGGCGACCATTTTTATCACAACTCTATAGCGAATGCCATAAGAATAAGGACACCCGCCCTTTGAAAATAAAGGCCCCAGTAACGTGACATATTAATCAAGACTTAATCACCAGCTTTCGAATTATCAGTCCTGTATGTGTGTAATGACCAGTCCAGAGGCAGGTCGTACTAATGTGATGATACCTCTTGACTCCTGCTAGTCCTCAGGGATGTTGTGTTTACGCCAATCGACCTGCATGTGGTGGGGGTGGGGTGGCATTTTTTCAGCTACCGACTCAGATAACTGCAATGTCTCACGTTGTATATCTGTGCAGAGTTTTACGGAAAAATCTAAACAACAATTTGAGTTGCTACCCCGTTGGTATCATCAGTATTTCACGCGTCAGATGTGCTACAGAGAAAAATTCTACCCAGTCTTCTAGCCATTATGAAAAAAGGGATAGTAACCTCTGCATGGTGCTGTTGATATAAAGAAATATATTAGCAATATCCACCAGCAGTTGGGAATGATTAGTGAGACGTAAATAACGATGTAGTTTGATATTTTAGACAAATGAAAATGTAAGGAATTGATCATAGATAAGGAATATGATGAGTTGTATCAAATAGGTAAATCTAAGGTTTCGTGGACGATTACACACGCACGTGGCTTATGAGATCTCACATCCGAATGTCGGTGCTCTACTACTCAAGCGTATTAAAGTTCCGTTCATTTACTTGATTGCTTTCTTGAAAAAATCAAAAAGCTGACATCAAGCGTCAGAATCGAGTTATATGTACAAGATGGCCATGAGCTATGAAAAGTTTCTTGTAGAATGCAGTGAACCCTCTTACTGTTTCGCAAAAAATTTGGCCATGGAATGTTTTCGTACTCTGAAGCTCTGGAATATTTATTATTAAATTACTTCCCAGTAAGATGTACAGCTCGTGTATCGTGTGTACAGCTCAAATGAGTTAATTCTGTAACTGTCCAGTTTGACCTACTGATGCACGGAAGGTTCGAATGTCTCAATGAAAATTGTTATTCTAAGTAACGAGGAGATAGATGAATGTATTCATACGAATCATTTTTCAAGGCCTGAGATGTGCTCCATGGAAACTTACCCAGATAATATGAACTTTCCGAGATATCACTCTGGGCACCTTCAATGACGACATATAAAGTAGCACATGTTAGAGTATGAAAATGTAAACTCCATGTCCCCGGCTCCAGCGGGTGTGAAGTTCCTATTTTGTGGAAATATTTTTCTCGTCTTCAAGTCTCTCTCCCCGACCTTGTCGCTATGCTGGCTAATCTGTTCAACCTCCGCAATCAGCAATGGAAGTTTGATGCCCTGCTTTCGTTTCAGTTCCATTTATATCACCCCGGCTGACACAACAGGTATCTATCCTATAAGCACATTTCGATAACGTCAGAAAGAACCAAACAGTTTACAGTCTATACATTTCATGTTTCCAGTCTCAGTTTTGGGACAAAACAAATCCTCTGCCATGGGGGGCCTAATACCCTTTCGAACATTCTGTTACAACCTCAAATCATTTGGGGGTTTCTCCTGATATCCAGGCCATCCATCCGCAACTCAATTTTCAGGGATTCCTGCCTGAAATTCGGGAACAATTTCCTGAATGTCAGCGACTTCACCATTGAGTTCGTGGCAAATGTCCTGAAGTTCAGGCTAAAATCCTGATAATTGAGTTGTGCATGTCTGCCCTTAATTTCAGGAGAAAATCAATGAAACATTCTTAGAATATAGGGTATCCACTGTAACCGCAATGAAATCTGAACGAAATTTCAGAACATTTCGTTGAAAACTGTGGCTGTACGAGATGGGTAAATACACACATACGGTTACTAAACGTAGGTAAGATACCGAGTACGTCTTCTCTCGGCTGCGCCAGAGGAAATCATTAATTCACTGCGAGCCAATGTAATCTGTTCACTGTCATGTGTGATGTATTGTCTAATTGGTGTGACAACGTGGACCTCCATGCTTCACACTGTTCATTTTGCGTCGTCGTAAACACTATTTACATTAGGTAAACCTAGATTGATGAAGACGTAAAGATCCAGGGTGCACATGACACAGACTATCTACAAATAATAAAGCCATTTAGACCATTGCTCCCCAGTGTCCAATTGACCTATTTTATTCCTCTCCCTAAATAGCAGAAAAACTTTCGAAATATACTGATCCGAATCAATCCACCTTGTGGAGGGGACACCCAACAATGCGAACATTCGCAAGCCCCAATCGAAACTTTCACTGTACACTTGTACCCCCATTTGTCGTATCTGTATCTGTTACGAAATAATTGGTCTGGAAGCGAAAAAAATAATCGTGTGAAGTAAGCATTGAACAAAATGGGTTTTAATTATTACAATTTTATCCCACTGTCCTCAACTGATAGGTTGAGCAAAAAAAAAGCTCACTGTCCATCCCGATTACATTGTTGTTCGCGGCAAATCCTGACAGACAATGTGTGGCTTCTTTCTGTAAGCGCTACAAACGATATGCCATCTGTGATTAATGCACATCTCAAGAAGAAGACTCACCAGTTCCTGTACATCAGTAACCGCGAATGCTGTAATGCTAGGTTTTGTTAGATTGCATCACTGAGTAAGCTAAAGGGCTTCTCCTCCGTACCTGGTGGATTGTACTAAATATCTGATAAAACAAAATTGTATGCTAGACGCAGATTTACGTTTTCACGTAGTAGTTTATTCCACACACATTCAGGCCGTTATGGGCTATAGTTCTCACTTGAGGGTATCCTGCTACTCAAGATGTCATTTCCTTATTAGCCTATCTGACCTGAGGTTAGTGGACTGAAAATTATCATACTATATATTTGGGGTATTTCTCTCCCAGAAAATACAATAACTGCGATTGATGACGCTACAGTTACGTCATATTATCTGGAACCATTTTCGGATATATTACACCAAATTTTGTACAAATAACTTCTCAGTGCGTTAGAGAGTAATTATTAAGGTGAAAGATTATGATTACCTTCCTAGTCTGGGGTAAACGCCCAAAATATGGCGAAAAGTGAACAGGTTGCAAATTTTTATGATTCTAAACGACGCTACTTTTAACTGAGTGAGTGAGTATGATTTAAAGTCGTCTTTACCAATTTTCGAGTTCTATCCTGACGGTGCCTCGATGCGCCAAGCCATGAGAGCGCCAATAACTCCAATTATCCTGGACACTTATCAACTTCAATGCGGCATCATCTTCACGGAAGTTATTGATATGATTTTTTTCATCTAAAATCGGGAAAACAGATTCTCATGACCCATTTTGGCGGGTATGGCTCTTCACTCCTAGATTATGCAAATAGGCTAAAACTTATTATGAAATTCACGTGCATGACCTATTTAGTCGTTGATAATCCCAGTGCCTGATGTACCGTCTGCTACTGATATATTCACTCAAATAACATTGAATTTTGATGAGTTCCTAATTCGTACGCCAAAATGACGTTGAACTTTGACCAACTGACCTGAGTTTTGAAAGCGGTATTTGCTTGATGCCATATTATTCTCGATAAATCTGAGATAAATCGGTCAATTTATTTAAGGAAATAAAATATAAATTTCGAAAGTATGGAGAATAACATGAAAGAAAAGAAGAATGTGTTTTCCGTAGGACTTCGCCAGCTATAGCGGGAATGATTTCCTGATTTTATGCCATGTTGACACTGTCCGTCGAAGGATTTCTTTCAAATTTCCACAGGAAAACACTGGGTCACGCCGCTGTAGCAGCACACAAAATCGTCAGGGCAATACAGGATCCCTAGAGATCGGGCCATGGACACCATAAAGAGACGAGTCACAGAATCACGACCTACTATGAAAACCTTCCTCTCCATTG
Organism: Hanleya hanleyi; assembly: GCA_036873755.1. Taxonomy (NCBI): domain Eukaryota; kingdom Metazoa; phylum Mollusca; class Polyplacophora; order Lepidopleurida; family Hanleyidae; genus Hanleya; species Hanleya hanleyi. Next base: position 23,948 of record JAVTVY010005433.1, read on the forward strand.
ACAGCATTATGAAATTAGTGGAATCCTGTATTAATTCCACATATTTCACATGGGGCGACAAGTTCTATGAGCAGGTACATGGATTACCTATGGGATCCCCTCTATCCCCGGTCATCACTGAAAAGTACATGACGGAACTAGAACAAACCGCTCTCCTCACTTCCTCCATTAAGCTTATGTGTTGGCACAGAAAAGTTGATGACGTTTTCTCCATTCTTCAAGACGGCGACGACCCTACCATCCTTCTCAACCATCTAAATGCCCAACATCCGAGAATGGAATTCACCATGGAGAACGAAGACGACAACAAACTCCCCTTCCTTGATGTCCTAGTCCACAGGCAGAACCATACCCTCAAAACCAGTGTTTATAGAAAACGCACTCACACCGACCAATATATCCATTTCCTATTCAACCACCCAAGCCAAGTCAAAGCCGGCATCATATTTACCTTAACCAGACGAGCCAAAAACATATGTTCAACAGGAAGCCTGCCCAGTGAAATAACCCACTTAAAGACGGTCTTCACCGATCAAAACAGGTATCCTAAAGCCATGGTAGATAGAATTATCAACAAGACACTCCAACCCCAGCCACAACAAAATCAAATCCCCCGAGACCCCAGCCCCGTATTCATTGCCATTCCATACATAGGGCAGACCAGTCACCACATAAAACGACTCCTAAAAGAACAAGCCAGCATCGATGCAGTATTCACCAGCAGCAGATCCCTTAACGCTACAGGACGACTACTACCAACCGACCCACCCCAGCCCAAGGGAATTATCTACAAAATTGACTGCTCCTGCCAGGAAAGTTACATCGGAGAAACCATGCGACCCCTCAACGTCCGCATCAAGGAACATAAGGCCTCCAGCAACAAAACAGACGGAAAATCAGCCATTTCTGACCACCTGACGGAACACCCAGGACACCAGATAAATTGGCAAAACATTCACAAACTTTCTATCCACCAGACTGACCAAAAAAAGAGAAGACTACAGGAAGCCATTCACATCAAAAGACACAATCTTTTTCATTATCCTTTCTGTACTTCTCACACATTATGCTATTTATCCATGTTTATCCCATAGCAATTGTATATCCCCACACATAATAGATTTAATATTATTGTCACCTCTAATAATGCAGTCACCTCGAATTTAATCTGCAATCACATATTGTTTATACACAGCTTAGAGGATTAGTTAGATTACAATAGTCACACTCACTGTTTGATTATTTTTTTATATACCTGACATCACTAGCTCATGGAGCACCTATTGTACTATGATTGTTTTGTGACCTCATCTGTACTGTGTAGTTTCATTAGCTTTGAAAAAGTTGGAAGTATCTCCAACGAAACGTCAGCTCTACAGCAATAAAGAAGTTGTTATCCATAGAATAGCCTTGTGTTGTTGAATAACAGAAAATATGGTATGGAGATTTGAATGAGTAAACTACTAAACAGCTTACATGATACCAACAAAATGTCCCAACACAAGCTGATAAATTCCTTGGGTGGCTTGCAGGATGGCTTTGTTTCACCCTCATTAAACTTTTATCATTGTTGCTCACACAGACTAATGTGAAGGATGATACCACATCTTTCTTTGTTCTGCTGGGTTATTGCACCAGGCTGACTTAATTGGTTGATGTAGGATATTTCACCACCAGCGGACAATTTGACCTGAATTTGAAGCCTGATGTGGTCTGTGATGAAATGTTTGGATGTGAAATAGGATACATGTTAAAGGCCGCAGTTTACATATATCTATAACAATATACTGAATTGTGTGTATTGAGCATGGCAAGTTGGTAATAGCAGTGTAGATAAATGCACTAACAAATGATGGAAAATTATCATTTCCTATTTCATAAAAACAATTACGGATGGCATATCCCACCAGATTTTGTACTGTGTTATATATACAGTGAAACATACAGCCAACGGTTCCCGATGGGCATGACAGTGCATTCGCTGAGCCATCAATAAATAATAAAAAAAATTATTATAAATCAAATTTTCATCAGAATTCGATCAGCTCAGAACTTGCTGGTAGCAATGCTCTAATGCACGTTCATGCCATGACTGACTGACTGCCTCACTGACTCACTCATTACCGGACACTTTGCGATCGGTAGCCTACTTCGTAGGAAAATGCTCGTTGTCCTTCTCATCTGATTTTTGTTAATTAGTTCCTTCGTTTTTCAACAAATTGGCCGATTTCTCTAAAATTTCACCGGGGTAATTACGGGATCACGTACCGAAATTGAGGTATGTGGGACAAATGTGCAGGTCAATGTGGCCTAAAAGAGGAATTCATCGAAATTTGTCTTTTGTTTGACTGGGTGCAGCAAAGATAACCGAAATGCTAGGTACAGAAATGCGCAAATGTCAAAGAGGTAAAAATTACGGAGCCCCTCCCCAAAAGTATTGTGCTGATACTCTAGTTTAAGGATGTTGAATGTGATCAACCTCACGCTTATGACAAATAAGAACCTGAGGTATGATGGTCAAAGGTCAAGGGCACTGACGATATAAAGTCAGGAAACCTTTAAAAATCACATCGTTTGAGTGAAAGCCTTAGTGGGAAGCGATGTATTGGTACTAATTACAAGCGTCTAGTCCGTCATTCATAATCCAGCCGTCGTCCATTAGAGAATATCCGCGTCCATAATCCAAAGATTGAGGTCGATAGGTCAAAGTTTAACTCATCCATTAGCTTCAGATGAGCTACTTATTTGAGCTGACCTGTCATCGTAGCTACAGTGTTAGCGTCCATAATTTCTTTTAAGCCGGTTTTAGGGGCCGTGTGGTTACTTCACAGTTCTCACATGAGCATCTGCAATTAAAGTGCGACTGAGAAACTAAAGATAAGTTTTATAATCCTCCATATTGTAGTCTGAACGTGACGAGCCGCGAAAGCTTTCCTCTGGAGTCCTATAGTTGATTTTTAGTGCCAGATAACTTCAACGTTTACATATGCTCTTACATATACCACTAAGATCACTGACCAACAGGGATTCTCTGAAAACCGAAAACCTCATACATTTCATTTTAATGACGTAGGACCTAGTGCCAATTAAGCTGCCCAAAGAGCCATTTGCTCGATCAGAATAGCTGGCTCGTTCAGTACGGCTCTCGCAATTGTTATTTAAAAGTGCATTTGAGTTACTTGAGATGATGGAATAATGACTTGGAAGGCTGGTAAACACAAAGCCTTTCAGCCAACACAAAGGGTAACATTATCTCGATAGACGGTCTTTTAGTTTAAACAGTATTTTATTTCCATAGTGTAAACATGATGGAAATGGGGATTGGAGAACAGGCAAAGCCTATATAGACCCCTCTCCCCACATACAGAAGATTTATTTATAAATGACACAGTGGTTAGGTCAAGTGTGTAGTAATAAGTACTGATTTGGTGATAATCGGTAGTGAATGCTACAGTATATACAACAAAATAGACAGGTAGAGCGTGCATATGTACAAGAAAAAAGACAAAAAAACAAAACAAAAAACATTTCATACGCCATGCTATGCACAAGTGTGATAATCCATGAGAATGTAATACATTAGTAAGACATATATCTAGAAGCGACCAGTTTGTCTGATGTAGTCGTGGACAAATAATATTGCTGTTATAATCGAGGTTTTTATAGGAGTCACCAAATAACACGGTATGAATATCACAGTCATTGCCAATTTCATGAAATAATTGCTCTCTTTGAATATTATATAATGGCAAACGAAGAAAAAATGGTATGCAGTTTCATACGCATTACCACAGGAGCAGGCTGAAGATTCAGATATGTGTTGGTTGTACATATCAGCCTTAAGTAGACTGCATCCTAGTCTCATGCGAGAGTGTATAATTTGAATTTTTCGTTCTCCAAGGTAGAAATGCTTGCCCACATTATGTCCATTGTTACAGTTCCGAGAGAATATTTGTAAGTTGGGGGACGAGCGAATATGTAGAGCAATGTCGTTCCATAGGCGGATTCCAGATGGGATAAATGACTGGTAGTATTGGTTACCTCTGCATCTTAATGTGCGGAGATTGAGGTTGTTTCTGAGAGGATATTGGTCATTTTCGCGTACATATTCAGGCAATAATTGGTAGAGAATTGGTGGAGTTTGCTGATTAACCATTTTATACATAAGTTTGACTTTGTGATGTTTTCTACGCAATGCTAGTGAGGTGAATCCTGTTTCTTCGTATAGCAGCTCGTGACTCACCCCGCGAGGTGAGCCACAGATTGTTCTTATAGCATCTAAATGTAAGTTTTCTAGGATGTTACTTTGATAATCCGCACAGTTGTCCCAGACTACATCAGCATAATTAAATATGGGCAGAATGAATGATTTATATAATACTTCAAGACTTTTCCTTCTTAATTTATATTTTAAACTTCGGAGGCAATTTATCATAGGTCCAACTTTTTTCGCAGTCGCATCGATATGTGATTTCCAACTTCCGGTAGAATCAAACGTTACACCAAGATGTTTGTGCTGGCGAACCTCCTCCAGTTCAGTCTCATTGAATTTCAGAGATGGATGATCAGAGTTTATTTTCCGTGAAAATAGAAGAGCTTTGGTTTTAATTGGGCTGAACTCAACGAGCCATAATTTTGCCCACCTTGATAATCTTTGTAAATCAGAATTTAGAAGTTGCCCCGATGTTGCTGGATTGACGACAGTAATGTAAAGAGAAGTATCATCAGCGAAGAGTCGTATGTTACAATTGAGATCCTTTACAATATCGTGAATATAGATGAGAAATAATAATGGGCCAAGAACGGATCCCTGTGGAACCCCTGCAGGAATGATCATAGATTTTGATACGGAACCTTCAATTACAACGATTTGTGATCTGTTTTTAAGGTAGCTTTCAAACCATGTGAGTAAGATGCCTTTGATACCTATAGACTCAAGTTTATGTAGTAATCCTTTATGCCACACTCGGTCGAATGCCTTTGAGATGTCGCAGAAAACCGCTCTAACTTCTTTACCTTCGTCTAGGGCATGGCATATAAAATTGTAGATATCCACTAATTGATATGTGGTACTATTTCCCGGTAGAAACCCTCCCTGGAACTTTGTCAAAACGTTATTTTCTTGTAAGTATGACACAGTGAAGGATATATATCCACCTTCACTGGATTTGAAGGAAACTACAGATAGCCCTACAGGCACATCTTATTTAGATCTCTACCTCTATAAAAATGAAGCGGGCATTCTCTCTCGTCGACTTTATGACAAAGAGATGATTACAATTTCGACATCGTAAACTATCCCTTTCTGGATAGTAATATTCCAGTGGGACCTGCATATAGCGTATACATATCTCGCTTAGTAGCATTTGCTAGATCCTGTGTTAAATGTGATGATTTTAATCAACGTCACAAAACATTGTTGCAGAAACTTATAAAACAGGGCTATTCCACCAAGCGCCTCCACTCAAGTTTCTCAAATTTGGCGATACATATCGCATGCTGATAGCAAAATACGAACGTAGCGTGCAAGATCTATGGCGCTACGTTTCGTAACTTGTGCCTAATTCCGCTTAACCCGGGGCTAGGGGCCGTATGAACCCATGTACTTCAAGATCCTCATAGTACTCATATGAACAGTCACAATCAAAGCGTGACTGAGATACATCATTCTTTAGATAACGACTTTACAACGAATATTATGGATTAAGAATACTGATCAGCGATACGGATTTGATATTTTGGAACATCATGATGTCTTGCCGGCATCATTGAAAATTGTTGACCGCTTCTCTCTTGCAGGAAACAAGCCTATGTTTATGCATACTTTTGTCTTTTTGAATTTGGTGCTAATACTGTTATATGGAAATGGAATAGGTCTTTGGATTATGGACGCGGATATTCTCTAATGGACGACGGCTGGATTATGAATGACGGACTAGACGCTTGTAATTTGAGAAAGTACCCGAAGACACATTTTTCAAATACCCTGCTAATCGTGCTGGTAAGCGATATCGGTCGGTAATTAGCCAGATCGTTTTTGCTACCCTTTTTATGGGTGGGTGTTACATGGGCTAGTTTCCAAGACTCAGGAAAAACCCCTGAGGCTAAGGACTTATTGAAAAGATTAGAGAGCGGTAGTGCTAGTTCATTGGCAGACCATCGTAGTATTTTATTACTGATGTTATCGGGTCCACTAGCTTTATTAATGTCCAGGTTATCTAATACATATTTAACGTCTTCCTGGCTAATTTGTATACTATCCAATATAAAATTGGGATCGTTTAGTAAGGGTAATTGAGCATTTGTGTCTACAAGAGTTGATTGTTGAATGAAGTAATCGTTAAACGCGTTTGCTATTTCTTCAAGATCTTCATAAATCTTCCCATTATGAATGATTTATGGGTAGACTTGAGATCCCTGGTCCTTAATATACCGCTTAATAAGTTTCCACCAGAATTTTGTCCCAATAGTACAGTTTGTTATTTTCTCCTCAATTTTATTATTATAGTCTGATTTAGCCTGTCTTATTTTGTCAATTGTATCATTCCTTAGCTTTCGAAACGTTTCCCAATCTTCAGGTCGATTTCTCACTTTAGCTTTTACATGTGCCTTATGGCGTTTCCTCATCATTTGACGTAATTCCGCAGTCATCCATGGTTTATCGTTTGGTCTGATTGTAACTTTTTTGGTTGGGACGAATGTATTGATAGAATCTATGAGATGTTTACTAAGTTTGCTCGTTGATGTATTTATATTTTGTGTTATTATATCATCCCAGTTTGTGTTCTCAAGTGAATGCTTCAATCCTGTAACATCGGTTTGATCATAGTATCTAATGCACCGAGAGAAGCAGGTCTTTCTATTCATCCTCTCTTTAAGAACTATGTATACTCCGTGATGGTCGCTACAAAAAGGTACGATTACGCCTGACTTATCAGCATAACTTGGGCAGGATATCATAATAAGGTCAATTAGAGTTTTAGACAGCGGGATGATTCTGGTGGCCTCCTTAGTTATCTGGTGTAAATCATATGTTGTACATAATTCATCTATTTTCCTATGTGTACCAGATATACAGTCGGCATTAAAGTCCCCTAAAATTATACATTTCGTATTCATGTTATTACGTGCTTGCGATATTGACTGATCAATTAAATTCCAAAGGTTGGCTGCCGCTGATGGTGGTCGATAGAAGGTTCCTAGAAGAAATTTATTATTTTTCATGCGTACTTCACACCATACAGCTTCAAGATCACCAATTTCATATTCAGGTTTCCGTATACATATAAGATGTTGTTTTACATATACTACTATACCACCGCCTTCTTGGCCAACTTTATCTTGTCTTATAGGTGGAAAATGATAACCAGGTATTTGTATTTGTTTGTTGGTTACATTATTATTTAACTTTGTTTCTGTGATAGCAATAATATCGTACATAGAGAGTTCTGCTTCGACTAAATCGACTTTACCCCTCAGACCCCATACATTGATATGAGCAATCGCTAAAGCCGGGAGAGGTCCAGGGTTCACTTCTACGTCACCGGCACGAAGTAGAGCTATTTTAGATAAGTTCCATTGTTTTGTCAAACTGGCAGATAATTCATTGGCGTCTAGGTGGCGTTTAAAATTGCTAGGCGCGGTAAGTATTTGCGTGTGTTTAATTATATTTAAATTCCAACCCTCGGTATTCCCGCAATTGAGCTTCGTGATTTTGTCACTCCGTGTATGGCCTGTGCGATTGCTGAAATAATAACAAGAATCGACAGTGTCCATTGACTCAGCGTTCTCGTACAACAGCACCAGCGAGCAAATTAGGGGTAATAAAAAGTATTTCGAAAAGTTCGTGCTAAGTTTGTACAAGGAGATTGGTGGAGACTGAACTGGATCACCTGGCGTTCTCGTGTTGTATAATGTAAAGCCGAAATCATTCATTCTGCTGTATACAAATTCTTTGTGCGTTTTGGGACGTTTGGTTTTGCACGCTGTGTAGTAGAATAAGCCAACTCTCGCTCTATAGTTTTCTACGCTAATGAAGGTTAGGTAATACCTAACCCAAAAATCACAAACACTATGTTGGAGAGGTTGGCTTGTTCAAAACATAATATAGCATTCACAGTACTCTGCGTATTTGTTTTTAGCATTTAGGGCTACACATGACTACATTTAAATACAAAATGACCGAGTATTCAGACACGTTACTACTGTTTTCTGAGTAAATAAAATTGACAATAATTAGAAGTAGAAAAAAACGCTAGAAATGATTTGTTTTGGAAAATCATTTAGGCTTAGATACGATAATATGAGAATCTTATTTGGGTTACTAATAATGATATATATGATAAAAGTACAGTCTTACATATACTTTCGTGAGCAGGCCAGTACGAGTCTATATACATGTATCACAGAGTTGTATTCGCATGTCCTATTATCGAATCTGTCTGCAATATTATTAGGCTGTTGCATATATACCGAATAACAGTTTTATTATAAGTAGTAGGTAGAGTTGATTAAATAGCCACAGCCCTCAATTGCGCATGCGCGAGAACCTTTTTTGACGTCATTTGGGGCGGAGTGAGGGGGTTATTTGGGCGGAGCGAGGGGGTTGGGGGCGTGGCCTATGAGTGCACTTGCACCCAATTTTTGGAAAAACCCACATTTTCAAGATGGCGGCTTGTTTTTGTAGGGTGCACTCCGGAGATTCTTTTATTCGGCATGGAATAGACTATGGGTCCGTTTTTCGGCCACCAGTTGTCGCAAAACCTTCAACCCAAATCACTTATATGTATATATTTTCTGAAAGAGCATGATGAAACTATTGTTTTAAGATATAACACTGCTATGTTATAGAAAAATTTAACTCGAACATTCTCCTCCATGCTTGCTTCATTTTTCCTAGAAAACCCCTTAAAATGTCGAAAAATGGTCAAATTCGGCTCAATTTCCAGAAAAATCTGTAAGAGCGATTTCAATTAAACTTCTTACTCACGTTCCCTGGTCCGGTCTCAACTTAAAAAAGGCAAAAAAAGGGGGATGTTAACCTAACCGTTTTTTGTCAGATTTTCTTCCCGTAAATGAGTCCCGATTTTAGGCACACCCAAGGGGCATAACTGAGACAGGACAAACTTTACTCCATGATCCCGATCAGCGTGTAGACGAAGCCAGCACTCGATTTGTACGTACTCGTTTGCAGCGTTGATAATGCTGAACAGTGGATGGCATTATAGATATAAGCTATTAAGAAGACAAGAAGAATTATGATGTAGCAGAACAAGGGCAGTCTATCGTATTATGAAATTAGAGAGGGGCCATTACTACGAAACTGCGGAGGGCCACCGTATGTTAGGGGTGGTGTGATTCAAGATGGCGGCTTGTTTTTGTATGTTAGGGGTGGTGTGATTCAAGATGGCGGCTTGTTTTTGTATGTTAGGGGTGGTGTGATTCAAGATGGCGGACAACTTCACACCCAGTGCACTGACTGACCTTACCTCCACGAAAAAAAAAGTTCCGGCAAAAAAAAAAAAAAAAAAATGTATTCATGCGCGGTGATGCGGTTTGGCCGTGGTTTTGGCGGTGATTCGGTCTCGGGAAAAAGCTTCCGCGGAGAAAAAGTAGTCCCTAGATAAAAATGGTCCGATTGGGTCGAGTGAGGTATCAAAGTGAAGCTTATGTGAAGGGGCATCTAATGGGCTGGGTGTGGGGTTGAACTATCGGCCTTCTGCGCATGCGCGGTGGCCGAAGGGTATGAAAATAGCCGTGTTGGAGCTAGGAAGCCCCTAAGGGTCCGATGGGGTCGAGTGAGGTATCAAAGTGAAGCTTATGTGAAGGGGCATCTAATGGGCTGGGTGTGGGGTTGAACTATCGGCATTCTGCGCATGCCCGGTGGCCGAAGTGTATGGAAATAGACGTTTTGGAGCTAGAAGAGCCCCTAGTGGCCCAATGGAGCCGAGTGAGGTATCAATGTGAAGGTGAGATGAAGGGCCATATGATGGACTGGTGTGGGTTGAACTATCAGCATTCTGCGCATGCGCAAGAATGGAAATAGACGTTTTGGAGCTATTTGACTATTAAAAAAGGAAAAAAAGAATGAACACATTTTTTAATTTTCTACTTTTTTTTATTAACACACAATGAACGTATTCACAATTGAATTTAATACACATTAACAGTGAGTATTGAATTTTTCAAATACACATTAACAGTGAAAAAACTATGAATTTTTTTTGTAATACAATTATACACTCTCCAGATCAGTTTTCCTTGTTCTCAATAGTTCTTCAACAAGACTTGTTTGAAGTCATCATCTTTCCGGCCTTGGTGCACATAGATGTACGTCACATAAAAGGTAAAAACATGAATGTCTCCTACGGGCCACCGTATGATATGTGTGTGTTAGGGGTGGTGTGTTTCAAAATGGCGGCCTGTGGTTACTGAAAATATTCAAATGAGGTCAATTGGCTATAAAAGGAGTCCATTTTTAGGGAAAGGGGTGTATTTCAATCTGACTTACCTGACCTGTCTGCCTGCCTCACCGATTTTCCTGCCCGCCTGCCTAACGGACCTCCCTGATCACTGCCTGTGTGTAATCATCTGCCTGACCAGTATCATTGACCAGTATCACAGAGTAACACCAATCAACGTCGTACACGTATGTAATATACATTAATTTTTAATAATATCCATGCTAGGAAATGTCCCCCTCCCCCTCCTCCCCCCCTCCCCCTCCCCATCGGAATTTTTTTTTGCAGCTTAGACGGTCTTTAGGAGAACGTGTCACTGTGGAAAAACACATCACAGTTATTTCCCTATATCATGGAAACTTTTAGCGGGCAATTTTAGTACATAGGGAGGCATTTATATATTGGCATAATTTTCTGGTGAAACTCAAACATCCTCTACATGCATCAGCTGTTTTTATGTCAACAAACACCTCTATTTTTAGACTACTACAATGTAATTCATTTGAGCGGGTGATTTCATTCGCGCGATTGCGTGGAAGTGCACTGTCGGTTTTGCACAATTTATCAATGCAAATTTCACGTATTTTCTCAAGCAGCTTATGAAATATGAAGCTCGAGTTACAACCTACCAGAACTATAGAATTTAGTGCTGACGTAGCAACTTTGTGGGCGCTGTAGTTTTCCAGATAGACATTTTTTCGGTTGTGGTACACGAAATCGAACATTCTAGCCTACCATGTTGTTGCTGTTACGCACATTCGCAATATTTTAAGATACATTTTTCATTGAAAGCACAAATTAGTATATAGTAGGGAAAATTGTCTTACCTTCATTATAACCAGTTTAGTCCCATTCCTGACCATGCGAACACTACACCGGGAAATTTTCATTTTTATGCGTAGATGTCTGTAGGTGAATGTAAACGCATCAATCCTTGGGCACGTAGCGCGGTTTACGTGATATATTGAAATCACTGTAAATTACAAGCTCACCTACAACTCAACCGAAGTTCAAGTGATAGTCTTTCCAGTTCTACCTTATGTTTTGTCAAAATTTACACATCATTCACCTAGCATCCATCAACTCTACTGAAAACACATCTGCGGTCAACCATCTGCTTGACCTGGTCTGAGTGACAGCTGTCACCGATGCAAAATGTAGCCATTCTTCACGCGCAGTGACGGGTCATTTATAAATTTACTACTATGCCACGCCTACTACCACAATCATTCAGTTCATCTCAGATTATTTATCGAACCGTAACAACTGCAAATTGCATCACTTTCAATACTGATAGTCCATATCTCTTTATCATACGGTGGCCCGTAGGAGACATTCATGTTTTTACCTTTTATGTGACGTACATCTATGTGCACCAAGGCCGGAAAGATGATGATGACTTCAAACAAGTCTTGTTGAAGAACTATTGAGAACAAGGAAAACTGATCTGGAGAGTGTATAATTGTATTACAAAAAAAAATTCATAGTTTTTTCACTGTTAATGTGTATTTGAAAAATTCAATACTCACTGTTAATGTGTATTAAATTCAATTGTGAATACGTTCATTGTGTGTTAATAAAAAATAGTAGAAAATTAAAAAAATGTGTTCATTCTTTTTTTCCTTTTTTAATAGTCAAATAGCTCCAAAACGTCTATTTCCATTCTTGCGCATGCGCAGAATGCTGATAGTTCAACCCACACCAGTCCATCATATGGCCCTTCATCTCACCTTCACATTGATACCTCACTCGGCTCCATTGGGCCACTAGGGGCTCTTCTAGCTCCAAAAAGGCTAGTTTCATAGCCTTCGGCATTCGCGCATGCGTAGAATTACCCTAATTCAAGCCCACACCCAGTCTATCAGATGCGCCTTCACGTTACCTTCAATTTGATACCTCACTCGACCCGATTGGACCATTAGGGACGCCTCTAACCCCATGGTTGTATTAAGTAAAGTGGCCATTTTGGGGCAGTACATGAAGGTGTTTGGGGTAGAGATGGACCGCTATGGGTCCGAATGGGTCGTGGAGGGTGTCAAAGTGTAGCTTGTGTGGGGTAGAGTCAGAATGGCGTGTTTTTGAATGCAAGTCGCGTCAATCTGCGCAGGCGCAGTTGGTTGTAGTAAGTAAAGTGGTCATTTTCGGGCAGTACATGAAGGTATTTGGGATCGAGACGGGCTATTCACGGTTCGAATGCGTCCTGGAATGTGTCATCTTGTAGTTCTCGGGGTGTACATTCCGATTTGAGGGATGTCTGCGTCATCTGTGACGTCATTGATGACGTCATCGGTACGAGTAGTAGCGATAGTGGACATTTTGTGGGTGCGTGAGGGTGAGTTTGGTGTAGAGATGCACCATCCTTAGTCCGAATGCGTCGTGTGAGGTGTCATTTTGTAGCTCTCGGGGTGTACATTCCGAATTGAGGCATGCCCGAAGCATCTGTGACGTCATCGATGACGTCATCAGTAGGAGTATTAGCGAAAGTGAGCCTTTTGGGGGCAGTGCAGGAAGGTATTTGGTGTAGAGATGGACCATCCGCGTTGCGAATGCGTCGTGTGGGGTATCATGTTGTAGCTCTCGGAGTATAGACCCTGATTTCAGGGATATTTATAGCATCTGTGACGTCATTAGTACAAGTTGTAGCGAAAGTGGGCATTTTTTAGCAGTGAAGGATGTTATTTGGATGGACCGCTATGGGTCCGAATGGGTCGTGGAGGGTGTCAAAGTGAAGCTTGTGTGGGGTAGAGTCAGAATGGTGTGTTTTTGAATGCATGTCCTGTTAATCTGCGCATGCGCAGTTGGTTGTAGTAAGTAAAGTGGCCATTTTGGGGCAGTGAAGGAAGGTATTTGGGGTCGAGATGGGCTATTCACGGTTCGAATGCGTCCTGGAATGTGTCATCTTGTAGTTCTCGGGGTGTACATTCCGATTTGAGGGATGTTCGCGTCATCTGTGACGTCATCGGTGACGGCATCGGTACGAGTAGTAGCGAAAGTGGACATTTTGTGGGTGCGTGAGGGTGAGTTTGGTGTAGAGATGCACCATCCTTAGTCCGAATGCGTCGTGTGAGGTGTCATTTTGTAGCTCTCGGGGTGTACATTCCGATTTGAGGTATGTTCGCGTCATCTGTGACGTCATTGGTGACGTCATCAGTAGGAGTAGTAGCGAAAGTGAGCATTTTGGGGCGGTGAAAGGAGGTATTTGGTGTAGAGATGGACCATCCGTGGTCCAAATGGACCGTGTGAGGTGTCATCTTGTAGCAACGCCCACCAACACCATTCTTAATGCTTCAACGCCCTGGTGAAATAGATCAGAAGCTCTGATATTCCATGGAATTGTCACTAATTCTTCGAAATGCAGTGATGCCCGTCAACGCTCGTCGTTACACCTTAGCACTCTAACATAACGCCATGATATAGACCCGAGAGAGAACAACAACAGCAACAACAACAAGGATGACACATGAGAGAACAACAACAACAAGAAGTTTTTTTCATATAGTTTATTCTCCCCAATGTTACATCATACCCACGCTGGGGGAGCCGCGTTGGGTATATTTAAAATTCAAGAAGATTCTTATCCAATCAGAGGCCACCATTTGCATGTCTCATATTCGTTCCTGTCCGTTAGATGTATTCTTGTCCAATCAGAAGTCTCCATTTCAGAAAGTGCCATCTGAACCGTTTATTCTAATCATCGTCGGGCAGCCCAGGAAACCGTTGAGGCAACATATCCTCAGATACATGTTTGTGCATTCTGAGTATCTATCAGTGCATGGGTGAATACATTCACCCGATGGCAATATTCCGTAGTTTGGTCACGAAGAACGTAACATTGGTCACCCTCTCCACTGTCCACTTTGTGTTGGGGCGTTGTTGTTGGGCCCATTTCAAGGGATCCACGGTGTCCAGTTTCTCCAGCATCGTCTTTAGCGACACTCGGTTAATGATGGTAAACGGTTGGTCAAATACCCGGATGTTACTGCTCGGGTAAAAGTATCGAACTTGGTCTGTCTCCTTATGCCGCAGCACATAACCAAACGCCAGATTCAATTTGAAGGACGTAGCTTGGCCATTGAAGATGGCTTCCATGTAGCTGCGTAGACGGGCGAGGTCGGTCAGTCGGAAATTGTAGATATCTTGAATAGGGCGATGACGGTAGAAACAGTGCCGTATCATGGACCAGTGACGCCGATAAATGTCACTCACTGGCTGGGCGTCCTGTAAGAGATCGCTAGGAACATTTATGGGCTCGTCCAAAAAATGTTCGATGTTGTCAGGCGTATGACTCGAAACCGTAACGGAGGGGTCCGGCTGGATATCCAGGCCCTCCTGGACCGTGGGTATAGGCAGGCTCTGCGTCATCGCATCACCAGTGGCGTTCGTCTCTCCGGGTTCATCTTCACT
>JAVTVY010005434.1:0-38785 GCA_036873755.1 Hanleya hanleyi
GTTTCACCTCTCAATTTTTTGGCGTACCGGAGATAGGAGCAAACATCCAACAGGGCAGGAAAGTCCCCCCCCCCCACCAGGCCAGGTAGGGTTAAAGGTCGTTCCCTGGCGCCCGATATAGTCTAGTGGCTTAACGCCTTTTTTCAATGAAATCGTGACATGCTGGATTAAAGCATCAAACTTGGCAGAGTCAATGTACATGACATGCACAAACATTCCGCATGGCGGTGCCCGACCTGAGTGACCTAGTTTTCGAAAAATCCAAGATGGCGGCCAGTACGCCTGTCAAACATATAAATACCCGTATTTCTTCTTGTTGTTGGATTAGTGTTCATTAAAATGACCAAATATGCCTTTGTGAAGCCTAAAAATTGATATATTGGTACCTCAAACCATTTGCAACCATAAATATTGTAAAAAGATATGATTTTTAACCCAACCTTGTCTTTTTGTGGGGGGGGGAAGGGGCACTTTTCGTCGCCCCCTCCCCACTTAGTGAACTTTTCTCTGCTGCTCCAAAACGACGAAACCTATGGGGCTGAAACTTCGTGACTTTTTAGCTTATCGTGTTGGGATCATTTTAAGGTCATTTGCATATCATCCAGAGCAGAGGATCGTGGGTAAATTCAAAATGGCGGACATGTATCCCAGAAAGTCGTGTTTTCAGTCCTTTCTGCCCACTTCTTTGCACTTTTTCTGTCGAAAAATGACTAGAAAGTAATTAGGTAAAACTAGTTATTGTCTATTATACTTAGTGTTTTTTAAAAAGAAGAATCGACAAATAAACATTTCGATAAATCGGCACAAAAATAGGCCAAAAAATAGCTTCAGCGAGTATGACGTCACGGTCACGTCATCATGAGGGCCATCCTGTATTTTTTTTAAAGATACCGTGTGGTAAGTTTCAGTACTCTACTGAAGTTGTATTTTTTGTTGTGAGAGGCGAGGGGAATTCAAGTGTCCTGTGGAGAAATCTGACGAGGGAGCTTTGAAATACTACGATGATTTATAACCCAGAAACTCTGGCTGTGATAGGTGAATATAGGTAAGGGGGCGTGGCATTCCTATCACAGCCCAGATCGAAGGTGGGTTAAATTTTCGCGATAAAAATTTATGTCGCGACAAGCGGCTTTTCGCTGTCGAAAACAACGAAACGGGAGAGAAAAAATATGCCAATTTGATACAGTTTGACCGACCTGAGCTTCTTTGTCCATGTACCATCTATCATGACTGTTTTGATGCTGACAAAATGTGATCAAATGTGTGAGAAAAAACCTCCATTGATTTTAACGTTTTCGCGCCTTTCCGACATCTTGTGAGAATATGACCTTCGCTATTTTTATGTCGTGACCTTTCTGATCACGTGAATAAACAGACGTCGCTATTGGTTTAAAACCAGCATGGATGACGTGATTCAAAAGGTCAACCTCAATCTGCGCATGTCCCTGTAAACTGTGGATAAAGAAACACGACGGTTTTGTTGACAAAATCCGTGTTTGATGGGAGATTCCATCTAATTAAAGGAGTCATTAGGTGGTTGCCATAGTGCTGGAGATGCCAAATCATATTATTTATTCGATAAAATGCTTTTTGTGCCTCTGTCTCAATTTCCCACGCCGTGTGCAGTTAAAGATCTCGAGCGGCTGACGTCTTATTTATTTTTTTCCTTTTCGGTCTGTATTAGTGATTCGGGCTAAGGGGTCAGCAACAACAACAACCCCCCCCCCTCCCAAAAAATAGACTCCTTAGCCGATGTTTTCGGGCTACGATGATTTAGTAAGGAATGGCAAGGGCTTTCAGGAACTTGATGCAGTGCTCGTCGACTTGGAAAAGTGGATGTGAAAGGTTGGCCATCTCAAGATACCGAAATGCATGTTGTCTCTGACTGTCGTCAGAGATTTATTTACTATTGAAGCAACATGTCATAATAGATGTTTGAGGGCTTACAGGTCACAAACCACTAAATCATCGCCTTACTTATTATGTAGTAAATTCATTGCGCACATCTTGCGAAAACGATACTCCCTAACATTCGCCACCATGAATGACCTACCACATGATGTAGCTTAGCTTTTCTGCTAAAACATATGAAAAAATCAGCATATATTTCCCACGATCGTTTTGAGCCAGAGCCGACAGAATAGATGGCATGCCACCTGACATCTGAGCATCGCATTTGGGGGGCGGCCAATCAAACTGGCCCAGATTTTTCCCCTCTTAAAATTTGGAAAGCTTATTTTTGATATTTTCTAGATATTGTAGAAACATTTAAAAATAGATCAGAAACCATTTTCCACCCAGTCCGATATAATGACCAATCGTTGGTCCCTAGGAGCTTTAGTCCGTAATACCACCTTGCAACCCAAAACCTTTTAGGGGTTGCGGGTGGTTGGGTGGGTTCAAAATGCATTGAAGCAACAGGTTCTTGGTAATGTGATGTCTAGCACTGTAATATCACTTGTCTTTAATGCACCATGTAAGCGTCCTGTCTCTTCAAAGATTTCTTCTTTGAAGTAGCAGGAACACAACTGGGCTGGGTGGTGCTTATTTGGTTCGTCGTAATATAGCTGAAATATTGTTGAAAGCGACGTTAAATTCTATTCACTCACTCACCCATTTAGGGGTTTGTGACCTACAGAAGTGCGGAGAGAAAGAGCCAAATCGTGGCATCGGTTGAAAGTGAATACTTGGCGTTTGCGAAACTATAATTTCCTACATTAAAAGCGATGTTGAAGAGGTAACCCATGTATATTACGGTCCTTAATCAGACTACTCCTGACTCCACCAAAAAGTGTGCTAGGAGCCTATTCTTTAACCTGGATTTGTTGATGGTCTTCGACAATCCCAGAATGCTTAGTCGCTCTTCATATACTACACGTAACTCAGCAAACCTGAATATGTAGGTTCTCTTTTCAACATTTCTTTCAATATAGAAAAATGGCTCTGGGGACACCGTGGATTCTACAATGTCTTAACTTTTACCTGCCTACGACTTGTCTCTTTCTCTTCAAAATTCTGAAGCAATTATTGTAAGCCATCAAACAGATATTATGTTATTTAGCTCCATTTGCCGCTAAATCTCTTTCGGCAATCTGTGATAAGAGTTCTGTATCACGCAGCAGGTTAGCCATATTCCATAGACTTGTCTAGATTCACCGTTGAGAATATATGCAGCACTCCTCGGGCGTACATACAGAAGATTGCTCGGTCCTACCAGAGGCTCCGAGAGATTGATGTTTAGACTTCTGTTTCCCCGAACCAGCGCTATTTATTCGCTTGTTCTTTTGGCGATCTTTCGATCTTTCAAGTTTTTTGCTGGGAAAACTTAGATGACATGCTTTGTGCCATCAAAGGAAACATGTGACAATGCTGCAGCCTTATGATGTATCTCTATATATCATAGGCCTGCAGCATTGTCACATGTTTCCTTTGGTGCCACTTAGCATGGTTCAGCAACAATTGCGCAGCACTTTCACATCCTCTTTCATAGTTTACATAGTTTACATATCTTACGATACGAGGTTTGACTTTAAAATAGTATCTTTTGACACTATTTTTTGCAAAGGGTTAGAATTACCAATATATTAATTTCTGAACAACACAAAGGTATATTTAGTCATTTTAATGAATATCCTAGACTAACACTGAACAGAAAGACGAGTATTTACATGTTTGACATATATACTGGACGCCATCTTGGATTTTTCGAAAACTGAGGTCGTTCACCGTCATGCGGAATGTTTCTATATAACATGTTCATTTACTATGCCGAGATGGGTCAGCTTCAATCCAGCATTTCACGATTTCATTCAAAAATGGCGCTCAACCTCAATACTAATGCCGTTCTTGTATTAATAAATTGATGGCCTGAAGATCAACGACCTTGTAAATAAACATGCAGCCATGACTCATTATTCATAGCCCTGTCAAAAGTACTTAGTTATTCGCGTATTTCTGAATTATCTCACAGCTCAAGATCTGTATTCTATATATAACGATAAACTAATTCGACATGAATAATTTCCATATCTCGTCAAGTTTCGTCAACTGACTGGCGGCCATCTTGATTTATGATTAAATCTGTCATTGTAACCTATTTGAAATATTATGATCTCCGTGCCCCACAAAACATACATATGGCCACTTCAAATAAGATGTTAGCCAACATACAAGCAAGGATATGACCATTTGAATATTTAGCGGCCATATTGGCGGCCATCTCGGATTTTGAGAGAACGAGGTCACCCAGGTCGGGCACCTACCCAGGATATGCTTTTGCATCCTATGTGCAGTAACTGTTCAAAGTTTCATGCTTTAATCCGGCGTGTCACGATTATCCACCTAAGCGACTGGACTAATATAGGAACTGCAGATTCCATCTTGTAGCTCATGAAATACTCTCTCATTATATCTATTTACAAACTCGAGGTGTTCAAACTAATGGCTCTGGCAAGCTAGACCACTATTCAGATAGGTCAGACCGATTTTCAGACCGACATTTAAACGGTCATTCATAGTAGCGCCCCCTGGAGACCGGCATAGGAAATGAAGACTCCATCTTGTAGCCAGTGACATACTCTCTCAACAAGCCTATTTTCAAGATCCAAGCATTTATATTTTCGGCTCTGGCAAGTTAGACCCCTATTAGATAGGCCAGACCGGTATTAAGATATGACCGACCGCTATTCAGACCGGCATGCAAACGGTCATTCGAAGTAGCGCCCCCTATCGTCCCATGTAGGGACCGAAGACTCCAACTGGTAGCCCATGAAATACTTTCTCATTATACATATTTATAAGTTCGAAATGTTTATATTATTGTCTCTGGCGATCTAGACCGCTATTAAGATAGTCCAGTCCGCTATTCAGACCGACATGTAAACGATCATTCATAGTAGCGCCCGCTGGCGACCGATATAGGAACTGAATACCCCGTCTTGTAGCCAATGACATACTCTCTCAACATGTCTATTTTCCAATTCCAAGCATTTATATTTTCGTCTCTGGCAAGCTAGACCGCTATTCAGATAGGCCAGACCGCTATTCAGATAGGTCAGACCGCTATTCAGACCGGCATGTAAACGGCCATTAGTAGTAGCGCCCCCTAGCGTCCGATATAGGAACTGAATCCCCCATCTTGTAGCCAATGACATACTATCTCAACATGTCTTATTTTCCAACTCCAAGCATTTATATTTTCGTCTCTGGCAAGCTAGACCGAAATTCAGATAGGACAGACCGCTATTCAGACTGGCATGTAAACGGTCATTCGTAGTAGCGCCCCCTAGCGTCCGATGTAGGGACTGAAGACTCCAACTTGTAGCTAATGAAATACTCTCTCATTATTCCTATTTATAAGTTCGAAGTGTTTATATTATTGTCTCTGGCGATCTAGACCGCTATTCAGATAAGACAGACCGTTATTCAGACCGACATGTAAACGGTCATTCATAGTAGCGCCCCCTGGCGCCCGATAAAGAAACTGAAGACACCATCGTTTAGCCGATGGCATGCCCTCTCGACATGCCTATTTTTAAGATCCAAGCATTTATATTTTCGGCTCTGACAAGCTAGACCGCTATTCAGATAGGCCAGACCGCTATTCAGATAGGTCAGACCGCTATTCAGACCGGCATGTAAACGGCCATTCGTAGTAGCGCCCCCTAGAGTCCGATGTAGGGACTGAAGACTCCAACTTGTAGCTAATGAAATACTCTCTCATTATACCTATTTATAAGTTCGAAGTGTTTATATTATTGTCTCTGGCGATCTAGACCGCTATTCAGATAAGACAGACCGCTATTCAGACCGACATGTAAACGGTCATTCGTAGTAGCGCCCCCTAGCGTCCAATGTAGGGACTGATGACTCCAACTTGTAGCCCATGAAATACTCTTTCATTATACCTATTTATAGGTTGGAAATATATATATTATTGTCTCTGGCGATCTAGACCGCTATTCAGATAGTCCACTCCGCTATTCAGACCGACATCTAAACGATCATTCATAGTAGCGCCCGCTGGCGACCGATATAGGAACTGAATACCCCATCTTGTAGCCAATGACATACTCTCTCAACATGTCTATTTTCCAACTCCAAGCATTTATATTTTCGTCTCTGGCAAGCTAGACCGAAATTCAGATAGGACAGACCGCTATTCAGACTGGCATGTAAACGGTCATTCGTAGTAGCGCCCCCTAGCGTCCGATGTAGGGACTGAAGACTCCAACTTGTAGCTAATGAAATACTCTCTCATTATATCTATTTATAAGTTCGAAGTGTTTATATTATTGTCTCTGGCGATCTAGACCGCTATTCAGATAAGACAGACCGCTATTCAGACCGACATGTAAACGGTCATTCGTAGTAGCGCCCCCAAGCGTCCAATGTAGGGACTGTTGACTCCAACTTGTAGCCCATGAAATACTCTCTCATTATACCTATTTATAGGTTGGAAATATATATATTATTGTCTCTGGCGATCTAGACCGCTATTCAGATATACCAGATCGCTATTCAGACCGGCATGTAAACGGTCATTCGTAGTAGCGCCCCCTAGCGTCCCATGTAGGGACTGAAGACTCCGACTTGTAGCCAATGAAATACTCTCTCATTATACCTATATATAAGTTCAAAGTGTTTATACTATTGTCTCTGGCGATCTAGACCGCTATTCAGATATACCAGATCGCTATTCAGACCGGCATGTAAACGGTCATTTGTAGTAGCGCCCCCTAGCGTCCGATGTAGGGACTGAAGACTCCAACTTGTAGCCAATGAAATACTATCTCATTATACCTATTTATGAGTTCGAAGTGTTTATATTATTGTCTCTGGCGATCTAGACCGCTATTCATATAGGACAGACCGCTATTCAGACCGACATGTAAACGGTCATTCGTAGTAGCGCCCCCAAGCGTCCAATGTAGGGACTGTTGACTCCAACTTGTAGCCCATGAAATACTCTCTAATTATACCTATTTATAGGTTGGAAATATATATATTATTGTCTCTGGCGATCTAGACCGCTATTCAGATAGTCGACTCCGCTATTCAGACCGACATCTAAACGATTATTCATAGTAGCGCCCGCTGTCGACCGATATAGGAACTGAATACCCCATCTTGTAGCCAATGACATACTCTCTCAACATGTCTATTTTCCAACTCCAAGCATTTATATTTTCGTCTCTGCCAAGCTAGACCGCTATTCAGATAGGACAGACCGCTATTCAGATATGCCAGACCGCTATTCAGACCGGCATGTAAACGGTCATTCGTAGTAGCACCCCCTAGCGTCCGATGTAGGGACTGAAGACTCCAACTTGTAGCCAATGAAATACTCTCTCATTATACCTATTTATAAGTTCGAAGTGTTTATATTATTGTCTCTGGCGATCTAGACCGCTATTCAGATATGTCAGACCGCTATACAGACCGGCATGTAACCGGGCATTCGTAGTAGCGCCCCCTAGCGTTCGATGTAGGGACTGAAGACTGCAACTTGTAGCCAATGAAATACTCTCTCATTATACCTATTTATAAGTTCGAAGTGTTTATATTATTATCTCTGGGGATCTAGACCGCTATTCAAATATGACAGACCGCTATTCAGACCGACATGTAAACGGTCATTCATAGTAGCGCCCCCTGGCGCCCGATAAAGGAACTGAAGATTCTATCTTTTAGCCGATGGCATGCTCTCTTGACATTCCTATTTTTAACTTCCAACCATTTATATTTTCGGCTCTGACAAGCTAGACCGCTATTCAGATAGGCCAGACCTCTATTCAGATAGGTCAGACCGCTATTCAGACCGGCATGTAAACGGTCATTCGTAGTAGCGCCCTCTAGCGTCCGGTGTATGGACTGATGACTCCAACTTGTAGCCCATGAAATACTGTCTCAATATACATATTTATAAGTTCGAAGTGTATATATTATTGTCTCTGGCGATCTAGACCGCTATTCAGATATGACAGACCGCTATTCAGACCGGCATGGAAACGGTCATTCGTAGTAGCGCCCCCTAGCGTCCGATGTAGGGACTGAAGGCTCCAACTTGTAGCCAATGAAATGCTCTCTCAGTATACCTATTTATAAATTAGAAGTGTTTATATTATTGTCTCTGGCGATCTAGACCGCTATTCATATTGGACAGACCGCTATTCAAACCGACATGTAAACGGTCATATATAATAGCGCCCCCTGGCGACCGATAAAGGAACTGAAGACTCCATCTTTTAGCCGATGGCATGCTCTCTCGACATTCCTATTTATAAGACCCAAGCATTTATATTTTCGGCTCTGACAAGCTAGACCACTATTCAGATAGGACAGACCGCTATTCAGATAGGTCAGACCGCTATTCAGACCGGCATGTAAACGGTCATTCGTAGTAGCGCCCCCTAGCGTCCGATGTAGGGACTGAAGACTCCAACTTGTAGCTAATGAAATACTCTCTCATTATGCCTATTTATGAGTTCGAAGTGTTTATATTATTGTCTCTGGCGATCTAGACCGCTATTCAGATAAGTCAGACCGATATTCAGACCGACATGTAAACGGTCATTCGTAGTAGCGCCCCCTAGCGTCCGATGTAGGGACTGATGACTCCAACTTGTAGCCCATGAAATACTCTCTCATTATACCTATTTATAAGTTCGAAGTGTATATATTATTGTCTCTGGCGATCTAGACCGCTATTCAGATATGCCAGATCGCTATTCAGACCGGCATGTAAACGGTCATTCGTAGTAGCGCCCCCTAGCGTCCCATGTAGGGACTGAAGACTCCGACTTGTAGCCAGTGAAATACTCTCTCATTATACGTATATATAAGTTCAAAGTGTTTATATTATTGTCTCTGGCGATCTAGACCGCTATTCAGATATGCCAGATCGCTATTCAGACCGGCATGTAAACGGTCATTCGTAGTAGCGCCCCCTAGCGTCCGATGTAGGGACTGAAGACTCCAACTTGTAGCCAATGAAATACTATCTCATTATACCTATTTATGAGTTCGAAGTGTTTATATTATTGTCTCTGGCGATCTAGACCGCTATTCATATAGGACAGACCGCTATTCAGACCGACATGTAAACGGTCATTCGTAGTAGCGCCCCCAAGCGTCCAATGTAGGGACTGTTGACTCCAACTTGTAGCCCATGAAATAATCTCTAATTATACCTATTTATAGGTTGGAAATATATATATTATTGTCTCTGGCGGTCTAGACCGCTACTCAGATAGTCGACTCCGCTATTCAGACCGACATCTAAACGATCATTCATAGTAGCGCC
Organism: Hanleya hanleyi; assembly: GCA_036873755.1. Taxonomy (NCBI): domain Eukaryota; kingdom Metazoa; phylum Mollusca; class Polyplacophora; order Lepidopleurida; family Hanleyidae; genus Hanleya; species Hanleya hanleyi. The sequence continues at coordinate 9,305 of JAVTVY010005434.1, forward strand.
CGCTGTCGACCGATATAGGAACTGAATACCCCATCTTGTAGCCAATGACATACTCTCTCAACATGTCTATTTTCCAACTCCAAGCATTTATATTTTCGTCTCTGCCAAGCTAGACCGCTATTCAGATAGGACAGACCGCTATTCAGATATGCCAGACCGCTATTCAGACCGGCATGTAAACGGTCATTCGTAGTAGCGCCCCCTAGCGTCCGATGTAGGGACTGAAGACTCCAACTTGTAGCCAATGAAATACTCTCTCATTATACCTATTTATAAGTTCGAAGTGTTTATATTATTGTCTCTGGCGATCTAGACCGCTATTCAGATATGCCAGACCGCAATACAGACCGGCATGTAACCGGGCATTCGTAGTAGCGCCCCCTAGCGTCCGATGTAGGGACTGAAGATTGCAACTTGTAGCCAATGAAATACTCTCTCATTATACCTATTTATAAGTTCGAAGTGTTTATATTATTGTCTCTGGCGATCTAGACCGCTATTCGGATATGCCAGACCACTATTCAGACCGGCATGTAAACGGTCATTCGTAGTAGCGCCCCCTAGCGTCCGATATAGGGACTGAAGACTCCAACTTGTAGCCAATGAAATACTCTCTCATTATACCTATTTATAAGTTCGAAGTGTTTATATTATTGTCTCTGGCGATCTAGACCGCTATTCAGATAGGACAGACCGCTATTCAAACCGACATGTAAACGGTCATATATAGTAGCGCACCCTGGCGCCCGATAAAGGAACTGAAGACTACATCTTTTAGCCGATGCCATGCTCTCTCGACATGCCTATTTTTAAGTTCCAACCATTTATTTTTTCGGCTCTGACAAGCTAGACCGCTATTCAGATAGGCCAGACCGCTATTCAGATTGGTCAGACCACTATTCAGACCGGCATATAAACGGTCATTCGCAGTAGCGCCCCCTAGCGTCCGATGTAGGAACTGGAGACTCCAACTTGTAGCCAATGAAATACTCTCTCATTATACCTATTTATAAGTTCGAAGTGTTTATATTATTATCTCTGGGGATCTAGACCGCTATTCAAATATGACAGACCGCTATTCAGACCGACATGTAAACGGTCATTCATAGTAGCGCCCCCTGGCGCCCGATAAAGGAACTGAAGACTCCATCTTTTAGCCGATGGCATGCTCTCTCGACATGCCTATTTTTAACTTCCAACCATTTATATTTTCGGCTCTGACAAGCTAGACCGCTATTCAGATAGGCCAGACCGCTATTCAGATAGGTCAGACCGCTATTCAGACCGGCATGTAAACGGCCATTCGTAGTGGCGCCCCCTAGAATCCGATGTAGGGACTGAAAACTTCATCTTGTGGCTAATGAAATTCTCTCTCATTATACCTATTTATAAGTTCGATGTGTTTATATTATTGTCTCTGGCGATCTAGACCGCTATTCAGATAAGACAGACCGCTATTCAGACGGACATGTAAACGGTCATTCGTAGTAGCGCCCCTAGCGTCCGATGTAGGGACTGATGGCTCCAACTTGTAGCCCATGAAATACTCTCTCATTATACCTATTTATAAGTTCGAAGTGTATATATTATTGTCTCTGGCGATCTAGACCGCTATTCAGATATGCCAGATCGCTATTCAGACCGGCATGTAAACGGTCATTCGTAGTAGCGCCCCCTAGCGTCCCATGTAGGGACTGAAGACTCCGACTTGTAGCCAATGAAATAGTCTCTCATTATACCTATATATAAGTTCAAAGTGTTTATATTATTGTCTCTGGCGATCTAGACCGCTATTCAGATATATCAGATCGCTATTCAGACCGGCATGTAAACGGTCATTCGTAGTAGCGCCCCCTAGCGTCCGATGTAGGGACTGAAGACTCCAACTTGTAGCCAATGAAATACTATCTCATTATACCTATTTATGAGTTCGAAGTGTTTATATTATTGTCTCTGGCGATCTAGACCGCTATTCATATAGGACAGACCGCTATTCAGACCGACATGTAAACGGTCATTCATAAACGAACTGAAGACTCCATCTTTTAGCCGATGGCATGCTCTCTCGGCATGTCTATTTTTAAGATCCAAGCATTTATATTTTCGGCTCTGACAAGCTAGAGCGCTATTCAGATAGGCCAGACCGCTATTCAGACCGCCATGTAAACGGTCATTCGTAGTAGCGCCCCCTAGCGTCCGATGTAGGGACTGAAGACTCCAACTTGTAGCCAATGAAACAGCTTCTCATTATACCTATTTATAAGTTCGAAGTGTTTATATTATTGTCTCTGGCGATCTAGACCGCTATTCAGGTATGCCAGATCGCTATTCAGACCGGCATGTAAATGGTCATTCGTAGTAGCGCACCCTAGCGTCCGATATAGGGACTGATGACTCCAACTTGTAGCCCATGAAATACTCTCTCATTATACGTATTTATAAGTTCAAAGTGAATATATTATTGTCTCTGGCGATCTAGACCGCTATTCAGATAGGACAGACCGCTATTCAGACCAGCATGTAAACGGTCATTCGTAGTAGCGCCCCCTAGCGTCCGATGTAGGGACTGAAGACTCCAACTTGTAGGCAATGAAATACTCTCTCAGTATTCCTATTTATAAGTTCGAAGTGTTTATATTATTGTCTCTGGCGATCTAGACCGCTATTCAGATAGGAAAGACCGCTATTCAGACCGACATGTAAACGGTCATTCATAGTAGCGCCCCCTGGCGCCCGATAAGGGAACTGAAGACTCCATCTCTTAGCCGATGGCATGCTCTATCGACATGCCTATTTTTAAGTTCCAACCATTTATATTTTCGGCTCTGACAAGCTAGACCGCTATTCAGATAGGCCAGACCGCTATTCAGATAGGTCAGACCGCTATTCAGACCGGCATGTAAACGGGCATTCGTAGTAGCGCCCCCTAGCGTCCGACGTAGGGATTGATGACTCCAACTTGTAGCCCATGAAAAACTCTCTCATTATACCTATTTATAAGTTCGAAGTGTATATGTTATTGTCTCTGGCGATCTAGACCGCTATTCAGATATGCCAGACCACTATTCAGACCGGCATGTAAACGGTCATTCGTAGTAGCGCCCCCTAGCGTCCGATGTAGTGACTGAAGACTCCAACTTGTAGCCAATGAAATACTCTCTGATTATACCTATTTATAAGTTTGAAGTGTTTATATTGTTGTCTCTGGCGATCTAGACCGCTACTCGTATATGCCAGTCCACTATTCAGGCCGGCATGTGAAACGGTCATTCGTAGTAGCGCCCCCTAGCGCCCGATGTAGGGACTGATGACTCCAACTTGTAGCCAATGAAATACTCTCTCATTATACCTATTTATAAGTTCGAAGTGTTTATATTATTATCTCTGGCGATCTAGACCGCAATTCAGATAGGACAGACCGCTATTCAGACCGGCATGTAAACGGTCATATATAGTAGCGCCCCCTGGCGCCCGATAAAGGAACTGAAGACTCCATCTTTTAGCCGATGGCATGCTCTCTCGACATGCCTATTTTTAAGTTCCAACCATTTATATTTTCGGCTCTGACAAGCTAGACCGCTATTCAGATAGGCCATTCCGCTATTCAGATAGGTCAGACCGCTATTCAGACCGGCATGTAAACGGTCATTCGTAGTAGCGCCCCCTAGCGTCCGATGTAGGGACTGAAGACTCCAACTTGTAGCCAATGAAATACTCTCTCATTATACCTATTTATAAGTTCGAAGTGTATATATTATTGTCTCTGGCGATCTAGACCGCTATTCAGATATGCCAGACCGCTATTCAGACCGGCATTTAAACGGTCATTCGTAGTAGCCCCTCCCCCCTCCCTCCCGCGTCCGATGTAGGGACTGAAGACGCCAGCTTGTAGCCCATGACATACTCTATCATTATACCTATATATAAGTTCGAAGTGTTTATATTATTGTCTCTGGCGATCTAGACCGCTACTCAGATATGCCAGATCGCTATTCAGACCGGCATGTAAACGGTCATTCGTAGTAGCGCCCCCTAGCGTCCGATGTAGGGACTGAAGACTGCAACTTGTAGCCAATGAAATACTCTCTCATTATACCTATTTATAAGTTCGAAGTTATTATATTATTGTCTCTGGCGATCTAGACCGCTATTCGGATATGCCAGACCACTATTCAGACCGGCATGTAAACGGTCATTCGTAGTAGCGCCCCCTAGCGTCCGATGTAGGGACTGCAGACTCCAACTTGTAGCCAATGAAATACTCACTCACTATACCTATTTATAAGTTCGAAGTGTTTATATTATTGTCTCTGGCGATCTAGACCGCTATTCAGATAGGACAGAACGCTATTCAAACCGACATGTAAACGGTCATATATAGTAGCGCCCCCTGGCGCCCGATAAAGGAACTGAAGACTCCATCTTTTAGCCGATGGCATGCTCTCTCGACATGCCTATTTTTAAGTTCCAACCATTTATTTTTTCGGCTCTGACAAGCTAGACCGCTATTCAGATAGGCCAGACCGCTATTCAGATAGGTCAGACCACTATTCAGACCGGCATGTAAACGGTCATTCGTAGTAGCGCCCCCTAGCGTCCGATGTAGGGACTGAAGACTCCAACTTGTAGCCCATGAAATACTGTCTCAATATACCTATTTATAAGTTCGAAGTGTTTATATTATTATCTCTGGCGATCTAGACCGCTATTCAAATATGACAGACCGCTATTCAGACCGACATGTAAACGGTCATTCATAGTAGCGCCCCCTGGCGCCCGATAAAGGAACTGAAGATTCCATTTGTTAGCCGATGGCATGCTCTCTTGACATGCCTATTTTTAACTTCCAACCATTTATATTTTCGGCACTGACAAGCTAGACCGCTATTCAGATAGGCCAGACCTCTATTCAGATAGGTCAGACCGCTATTCAGACCGGCATGTAAACGGTCATTCGTAGTAGCGCCCTCTAGTGTCCGATGTATGGACTGATGACTCCAACTTGTAGCCCATGAAATACTGTCTCAATATACCTATTTATAAGTTCGAAGTGTATATATTATTGTCTCTGTCGATCTAGACCGCTATTCAGATATGACAGACAGCTATGCAGACCGGCATGGAAACGGTCATTCGTAGTAGCGCCCCCTAGCGTCCGATGTAGGGACTGAAGGCTCCAACTTGTAGGCAATGAAATGCTCTCTCACTATTCCTATTTATAAGTTCGAAGTGTTTATATTATTGTCTCTGGCGATCTAGACCGCTATTCATATTGGACAGACCGCTATTCAAACCGACATGTAAACGGTCATCTTTAGTAGCGCCCCCTGGCGCCCGATAAAGGAACTGAAGACTCCATCTTTTAGCCGATGGCATGCTCTCTCGACATTCCTATTTTTAAGATCCAAGCATTTATATTTTCGGCTCTGACAAGCTAGACCGCTATTCAGATACGACAGACCGCTATTCAGATAGGTCAGACCGCTATTCAGACCGGCATGTAAACGGTCATTCGTAGTAGCGCCCCCTAGCGTCCGATGTAGGGACTGAAGACTCCAACTTGTAGCTAATGAAATACTCTCTCATTATACCTATTTATGAGTTCGAAGTGTTTATATTATTGTCTCTGGCGATCTAGACCGCTATTCAGATAAGTCAGACCGCTAATTCAGACCGACATGTAAACGGTCATTCGTAGTAGCGCCCCCTAGCGTCCGATGTAGGGACTGATGACTCCAACTTGTAGCCCATGAAATACTCTCTCATTATACCTATTTATAAGCTCGAAGTGTATATATTATTGTCTCTGGCGATCTAGACCGCTATTCAGATATGCCAGATCGCTATTCAGACCGGCATGTAAACGGTCATTCGTAGTAGCGCCCCCTAGTGTCCCATGTAGGGACTGAAGACTCCGACTTGTAGCCAATGAAATACTCTCTTATTATACCTATATATAAGTTCAAAGTGTTTATACTATTGTCTCTGGCGATCTAGACCGCTATTCAGATATGCCAGATCGCTATTCAGACCGGCATGTAAACGGTCATTCGTAGTAGCGCCCCCTAGCTTCCGATGTAGGGACTGAAGACTCCAACTTGTAGCCAATGAAATACTATCTCATTATACCTATTTATGAGTTCGACGTGTTTATATTATTGTCTCTGGCGATCTAGACCGCTATTCATATAGGACAGACCGCTATTCAGACCGACATGTAAACGGTCATTCATAAAGGTGAAGGCTCCATCTTTTAGCCGATGACATGCTCTCTCGGCATGTCTATTTTTAAGATCCAAGCATTAATATTTTCGGCCCTGACAAGCTAGACCGCTATTCAGATAGGCCAGACCGCTATTCAGATTGGTCAGACCGCTATTCAGACCGCCATGTAAACGGTCATTCGTAGTAGCGCCCCCTAGCGTCCGATGTAGGGACTGAAGACTCCAACTTGTAGCCCATGAAACAGCTTCTCATTATACCTATTTATAAGTTCGAAGTGTTTATATTATTGTCTCTGGCGATCTAGACCGCTATTCAGGTATGCCAGATCGCTATCTTATGTCTTACAGAAACAAATTTAGATCACAGCGTAAACGATGAAGATCTGATTATTGACGGTTTTGCTGAACCCTTTCGGTCAGATAGAGACCACACACACCTTAGTCCATGGGGCGGGATTTTAGTGTACGTATCAAACCAGCTTCAGTGCCTTCGCCTGAAGGATTTAGAAAATAATGAATTCGAATCAATGTGGCTTAAAATAATCTTAAAAGAATCAAACATACTTCTGAATATTTCCTATATTGTACCTCATAGCCCTGCGCATGTGTACCAATCTTTTGAAGAGATGGTCGAAAACGCACTTGATGTTTGTCCAAATATAATTGTTACTGGTGATTTAAATGATGATCTGCTTTTCGGAAACTCAAGATACCTATCTCGAATATCTCAACGTTGTAATCTTCACAATATTATCACTGAACCCACTAGAGTAACACCTCAGTCTGCCACACTACTTGATCCAATTCTTATCTCTGAAGATATCAACATACACGAATGTGGTGTTATACGGATTGATAGACAAATAAGTGATCATGACGCTGTATATGCGGAAATTCACATTAAATATAATTCCCGCGAGCCGTATAAAAGACAAGTTTGGCTGTACAAATCAAGCGACTTTATTAAATTTAATTCTTTAATAGAAACAGTCGATTGGGCAGATTTTTTCGAGAACTGTCATACTATTGATGACGCCTGCCAGAAGTTCACTCATAAATTTATTGATCTAGCTAAAATATGTATACCAAACAAAACTGTCACAATCAGACCTAACGACAAACCATGGTTTAATTCTGAATTGAGGAAAGAAATTCGTAAGCGAGACCGTTGTAGGAAAATTGCCAGAAAATCAGGCCGTCCAGCAGATTGGGCTAAAGTTAGACATATCAGAAACAAAGTGAATAACATGAAAAAATATGCTCAGGAACACCATTTTAAGAATCTTGAGCAGGATTTGGAAAAAAGTGTCAGTACAGACCCCAAAAGTTACTGGAAAAAACTGAATAGATATATTAAAAAATCAACATCCAATGAAATTCCACCTCTAATAGACAGTTCCAAAAATAACGATCACACCAGCTTCGCAGATTTGGAAAAGGCAAATACATTGAATGATTTCTTCGCTTCAGTTTCAACAATTGACGATAGCAACCAAAATCTACCCCCATTTTCATCAAAATGCAATACATCACTCCAGTCTATACATATAACCGAAGAAGAAATTAAAGATATAATTTTAAGTCTCGAAGTGAATAAAGCAATAGGAAATGATCTAATCAGCCATAGAATGTTGAAAGGCGTTGTGAATACGATTTGTAATCCTCTGTATATTTTATTTAATATGTCTTTAACCGAGTGTAAATTTCCGGGAGAATGGAAACTAGCAAACATTGTCCCTGTATTTAAAAAAAGGAATAAGAATCAGCCCTCAAACTACAGACCAATTTCATTATTAAGTTGTGTTGCTAAAATCATGGAACGTATTATTTTCAAGCATGTTTATAACCACTTCATCAGTAACGACATTTTCTACGAAAAACAAGCAGGATTTTTGCCAGGACATTCAACTGTGTTCCAGCTAATTGAATTCTATCATAACCTTTGCACGTCTTTAGACGAAAATCAAATAACTTCTGTCATATTTTTAGATATATCCAAGGCATTCGATAGTGTGTGGCACAAAGGGCTTATTTTTAAGTTACAACAACAATATGGGATAGGGGGCCAACTTCTTGAATGGCTTAAAAACTACTTAAGTGATAGATGCCAAACGGTTAAAGTCGGGTACGCATGTTCTCAAATTAGACATGTGAACGCAGGTGTTCCTCAGGGTTCGGTATTAGGACCACTGCTATTCCTTATTTATATCAATGACATTATGGACAATCTGTGTCGCTCGGCTTTTTGCGGATGATACCTGTTTAACCTACTCATCACCAAATATTCTCGAAATCGAATTTATTATGAACCACGATCTCCAACGTCTACTTGACTGGTCAAAACAATGGCTTTTAACTTTTAATGCATTAAAAACAGTTCTGCTACTGCTGTCCAATAGAAATCTATTAACTCTACCTGAAATATATTTTGATAATACACTTTTACCCATTTCTGACACACACAAACATCTGGGATTGTATATTCAAAACAATTGCAAATGGAAAACCCACATCGACCATATCTGTACTATTGCGTCTCAGAGAATAGGGATTATGCGAAAAATTAAATATAAAATTGGAAGAAATGCACTGAACCATATATATTTACATTTTATTAGACCGATTCTTGAATATGCAGCTGTGGTCTGGAGCAACTGCACTCAGGAAGAAAGTGAAACTTTAGAAAAACTTCAGTTATCGGCAGCAAGAATCGTTACTGGACTACCAATGTATACTTCCAGGAACTCGTTATATTTAGAAACCGGATGGGAAACTTTGGAAAAAATACGGTTAAACAACAAATTATTAACAATGTTTAAAATTCACAATGGCGAGGCTCCTGAATATATAAATAATATAATCACACCACTTGCATAGATGAAGTAACCCCATACAATCTCAGAAATCGTGAAAACTATTCCATACCGAGGTCCAGACTGAATGTTTTAAAGAAGTCATTTCTCCCCGATACAATACGCAACTGGAACGAATTAGACTTCAGCCTACGCAATGCAAATTCATACAAATCTTTCAAAACAATTTTAACCAATCGACAACGAGTTCCAAACTATTACACCATCGGGAAGCGATTAGTAAATATAATCCATACGAAACTAAGGCACAAATGCAGCGATCTGAACTCGGATTTACACCGGGCAAATCTGCTCGATCATTCACGCTGTCTATGCGGACATCCATCCGAAGATGCCACTCACCTTTTCTTCTTCTGTCCTCGCTACGCGAACATTCGTCGATCACTGACATCGAATATTCCATTTAATAGCACCATTGGACATCTGTTGTGGGGAAACCCGACACTTTCAATCCGTGAAAACGACAAACTATGCAATGAAGTCCAAAATTTTATTGAAAAGAGTGAGCGGTTCAATGTATAATAGAAGGTGGGCAGTCTCCATATATCGGGGCTTTATTAGTTATTAGTTATTGTGGATTTTACAGCTGACACCATGGATACGTAGTCGCATACAGTATGATTTAACTGCTTCCAGTGGGATCCAATTACACCCATGCCACCCAAAAACTAAGAGTAAGAGAGAGAAGAAGAAGAAAAAAAAAAAATTATATATACATTGACATATTATGGACGATATTTATATTTTTCTGTAGTTCGTCCTGTGTTTTATCATTTGATTAAACGAAATATTGAATATTGTTAAAACCACTCATACATAATGTCTCTTCTGCCTCAAGCCTGTGCTCAATGACATCGATCTGTAAAACTTGATTTATATTTGTCAATTAATTATGTAGGGAAAGGGGTATTTAAGTTGTTAAAACTTGTCCCCAAGTCCCGTTGTTCATGAGACAATAAAATAAGTTTAAACTAAACTAAACTAGATCGCTATTCAGACCGGCATGTAAACGGTCATTCGTAGTAGCGCAACCTAGCGTCCGATGTAGGGACTGATGACTCCAACTTGTAGCCCATGAAATACTCTCTCATTATACCTATTTATAAGTTCAAAATGTATATATTATTGTCTCTGGCGATCTAGACCGCTATTCAGATAGGACAGACCGCTATCCAAACCGACATGTAAACGGTCATATATAGTAGCGCCCCCTAGCGCCCGATAAAGGAACTGAAGACTCCATCTTTTAGCCGATGGCATGCTCTCTCGACATGCCTATTTTTAAGTTCCAACCATTTATTTTTTCGGCTCTGACAAGCTAGGCCGCTATTCAGATAGGCCAGACCGCTATTCAGATAGGTCAGACCACTATTCAGACCGGCATGTAAACGGTCATCCGTAGTAGCGCCCCCTAACGTCCGATGTAGGGACTGAAGACTCCAACTTGTAGCCAATGAAATACTCTCTCATTATACCTATTTATAAGTTCGAAGTGTTTATATTATTATCTCTGGCGATCTAGACCGCTATTCAAATATGACAGACCGCTATTCAGACCGACATGTAAACGGTCATTCATAGTAGCGCCCCCTGGCGCCCGATAAAGGAACTGAAGATTCCATCTTTTAGCCGATGGCATGCTCTCTTGACATGCCTATTTTTAACTTCCAACCATTTATATTTTCGGCTCTGACAAGCTAGACCGCTATTCAGATAGGCCAGACCTCTATTCAATGACCTCTAGGGACTGAAGACTCCAACTTGTAGCTAATGAAATACTCTCTCATTATACCTATTTATGAGTTCGAAGTGTTTATATTATTGTCTCTGGCGATCTAGACCGCTATTCAGATAAGGCAGACCGCTATTCAGACCGACATGTAAACGGTCATTCGTAGTAGCGCCCCCTAGCGTCCGATGTAGGGACTGATGACTCCAACTTGTAGCCAATGAAATACTCTCTCATTATACCTATTTATAAGCTCGAAGTGTATATATTATTGTCTCTGGCGATCTAGACCGCTATTCAAATATGCCAGACCGTTATTCAGACCGGCATGTAAACGGTCATTCGTAGTAGCCCCCCGTCCCCTCCCTCCCGCGTCCGATGTAGGGACTGAAGACTCCAGCTTGTAGCCCATGACATACTCTATCATTATACCTATTTATAAGTTCGAAGTGTTTATATTATTGTCTCTGGCGATCTAGACCGCTATTCGGATATGCCAGTCCACTATTCAGGCCGGCATGTAAACAGTCATTCGTAGTAGCGCCCCCTAGCGTCCGATGTAGGGACTGAAGACTCCAACTTGTAGCCAATGAAATACTCTCTCATTATACCTATTTATAAGTTCGAAGTGTTTATATTATTGTCTCTGGCGATCTAGACCGCTATTCGGATATGCCAGTCCACTATTCAGGCCGGCATGTAAACGGTCATTCGTAGTAGCGCCCCCTAGCGCCCGATGTAGGGACTGAAGACTCCAACTTGTAGCCAATGAAATACTCTCTCATTATACATATTTATAAGTTCGAAGTGTTTATGTTATTGTCTCTGGCGATCTAGACCGCTATTCAGATAGGACAGACCGCTATTCAGACCGACATGTAAACGGTCATATATAGTAGCGCCCCCTGGCGCCCGATAAAGGAACTGAAGACTCCATCTTTTAGCCGATGGCATGCTCTCTCGACATGCCTATTTTTAAGTTCCAACCATTTATATTTTCGGCTCTGACAAGCTAGACCGCTATTCAGATAGCCATTCCGCTATTCAGATAGGTCAGACCGCTATTCAGACCGGCATGTAAACGGCCATTCGTAGTAGCGCCCCCTAGCGTCCGATGTAGGGACTGAAGACTCCAACTTGTAGCCAATGAAATACTCTCTCATTATACCTATTTATAAGTTCGAAGTGTATATATTATTGTCTCTGGCGATCTAGACCGCTATTCAGATATGCCAGACCGTTATTCAGACCGGCATGTAAACGGTCATTCGTAGTAGCCCCCCCGCCCTCCCTCCCGCGTCCGATGTAGGGACTGAAGACTCCAGCTTGTAGCCCATGACATACTCTATCATTATACCTATTTATAAGTTCGAAGTGTTTATATTATTGTCTCTGGCGATCTAGACCGCTATTCAGATAGGACAGACCGCTATTCAGACCGACATGTAAACGGTCATTCATAGTAGCGCCCCCTGGCGACCGATATGGGAACTGAAGACTCCATGTTCTAGCTCGTGATATACTCTCTGAACAGTCCTATTTACAAGTTCGAAGCGTTTGTATTATCGGATCTGGCAAGGTAGACCGCTATTCAGATAGGCCAGACCGCTATTCGGATAGCCAGAGACTCATAACAGCGCCCCTAGCAGCGCCCCCTGGAGTCAGATTTGGAATATGATTATGAAAACATATGAAGCAGGACTTTCTCTCTTACTATGCAGAGTTTGGAGTTCAAAATACTCATAATAAAGAAAATACAGACGTTTTTCTCCATGTCTGAAGAAATAATGACTGGTCCCCTCGAATAACGAACTGCGAACTGCGAACCGCGGTCTAACTTTACGAACGTACTAAAATCGCTTAGTGTCTGTGATAAATGATCCTAAGCATTTTTGAATATCGATGTTTTTGGAAGTTGTTTTGTCGTAAAACGCAAACAGTAGAGTGGGAATATCATAAATAGCGGGAGAGTTAAAATCATTCAAGATAATTGTAGAGAGCTTTGCAAGGAACGAATGTCGTTGAATAAAAAAGAGGGGACAATGTAAGAAATAATGCTCGGCAGTTTCATTTGACAGCCCACAAATACATTTTGGTTCCGCTATTAAATGATCCTGCTTCAGATTACTGCAACCATTTCTTATACGACACAGGATTATATTATTTTCACGTGATCCGACATAATACCACGGAGGAGGGGTGGATGTGGGATACATGTGCATAACATTACGTTTGAACTCAATGAGTGTGGCTGAATTTCTTACAGGGTCCGGCAGAGTATTCCAATCGCGCACAGTCGCTGAAAAGAATGAACTATGGTATAGCGTAGTTCTACACCGATATGGTGTGAATTGGTTAGTATTACGAATGCTGTATGGATTTCGATTGTGGGTTAGTAATGGGAAATAACTATGCAAATATGACGGAGCCATTCCATGTACTATTTTGTATAACATAGTAAGGTGAACATTTTGTATAACATTTTCTATTTTGTATAACATAGTAGTTCCTCCTTTGCAAACATAAAGTTGACGACTTTCTGAGTAATACAAAACTCTAATGATTATCTATTCTACGGCAAACATTAAGACGGAAATGTGACAATACATTAGGTGTTGATTATCGGGAGGATCAAAGAGACAGCCCATGAAACCTTCGCCTCGTGCAATACACAATTTTGATCCATGTTTAATCGGCCCAGCAGGCATCGTCACCTGTCACCAGGTCTCAGCGTTAATAGCCACGGACCGACCCCCACTTAATTACTCCAGCTGAACGCCTTATAGTGTCTTTCCCTAAAAATTCTCAAATTTTAAATTGGAATGGAAGCAAGAAGATATGTAATAATTAGATCAAATGAAGAACCATGAGATAGAACACGGTATGGTATGTATAACGCCATGCTGGCAAATATCGTTGGCTGAACGGTGTTTTACCTATAAACTTTTAAAAATGAGCTACTTTCGACTTTTTCGTGAAAACCTATGCTAAGGTATAGGTTGAAAATGCAAATTGAACCCTCATTTTTGAATCAAATTGGAAGCAAGTAAAAACATTTTCGTTGGGAAAATAAAATAGCACATCGTATTGATATACTATTCGAAATTAACTTAATATGCTGGCAAATGTTGTCACCCGAAAAGAAATGCTTGATTTTCAGCTTCAAAAAACAATCCAATCTAATCTAGGTTAGTTTCCCCGGCCATGTTGAGCAGTGGAGGCGATCTGCGCCTGACAGAGTTGTCTTCCCTTACCAATCAAAGTTGGACATGCCTCGGCCATCAGTTATTGTCCTCCGCCACGAAGTGGTGGGAGGACTTGGAAATGCTAGCCGTCCGTCCTTCCGTCCGTCCTTCCGTCCGTCCCTCCGTCCGTCCTTCCGTCCGTCCGTCCGTCCCACATCTTGTGAACGCGATATCTTGAGAACAATTCGACCATCGACTTCAAACTTGAGAAGGTGCTTCACATCAGTTAGACGGCCATTGGTATTGATTTTCACTGAGGTACGTAATCCAAGATGGCCGCCATCGACCATATTGGATTCTGTCCGTCCCACATCTTGTGAACGCGATATCTCCAGAACAATTCGACCAGTCGACTTCAAACTTGAGAAGGTGCTTCACATCAGTTAGACGGCCATTGGTATTGATTTTCACTGAAGTACGTAATCCAAGATGGCCGCCATCGACCATATTGGATTCTGTTTGTCCCACATCTTGTGAACGCGATATCTCAAGAACAATTCCACCAATCAACTTCAAGCTTGGGAAGGTTCTTCACATCAGTCAGACGGCCATTAGTATTGATTTTTACTGAGGTACGTAATCCAAGATGGCTGCCATTGACCATATTGGATTCCATCCGTCCCAGATCTTGTGAACGCGATATCTCGAGAGCAATTTAACCAATCGACTTCAAACTTGGGAAGGTTCTTCACATCAGACGGCCATTGGTATTGATTTTCACTGAGGTACGTAATCCAAGATGGCTGCCATTGACCATATTGGATTGTCCATCCCACATCTTGTGAACGCGATATCTCGACAACAGTTTGACCAATCCACTTCAAACTTGAGAATGTGCTTCGCATCAATTAAACGACCATTGGTTTTGATTTTCACTGAGATACATAATCCAAGATGGCTGCCATGGACCATATTGGATTCACTCCGTTCCACATCTTGTTAACACGATATCTCAAAAACAAATCAACCAATCAACTTCAAACTTGGGAAGGTTTTTCACATCAGTTAGACGGCCATTGGTATTGGTTTTCACTGAGGTACATAATCCAAGATGGCTGCCATTGACGATATTGGATTCCATCTGTCTCGGATCTTGTGAACGTGATCTCGACAACAATTTGACCAATCAACTTCAAACCCGAGACGGTGCTTCACATCAGTTAGACAGTGATTGGTATTGATTTTCATTGAGGTAGTATGTAATCCAAGATGGCTGCCATTGACCATCTTGGATTTCACTCACCCATATTGTACCCATCTGTGTTGTAAACGCGATATCTTGATCTATTCCACTCATCAATTTATAAACCTCACCATCCACAAATCCATATACAACTACAGACTTACATTCCAGTGTTACACTACCCATTACTGCTTTCCAAACCTCCTCAAATTGTCTCAACAATTCCAGATGAACGTCTCTTTCCACATACACATATCAACTTTCCAAGTTATATTTAAGGAGATATTGGAAGCGTATATGCTGTATGCTCTCAAACAGGCTACTTGGCGGAGGACCTGCTAGCTACTCAACTTGTTGTCTACAGTCATGCATTGAATACGATGTACTTTTAGAACTTTGACAACATCATGTATTGTAGGTTGACAAAAAGGTGATCTAGTAGTGTTGACTAGTTCTATCATTTTAGAAATACATAGAAGTTGAGCCAGGTCGGCTTTTGCCAAGGCCTTAATTGATGGGAAAATTTTGCAGTGAGGTTCTGGTAGAGCATAATCAAATCAAGTAGTTTGATCTTGGAAATACTGATCAAAGTCAATCATCTTCAACAATTACCTGGTCTATTCTAACTTGCATAAGATTTTATACACTTGAACATATAGAATTTGACCTTTTAACTTAGAGAATAGGTCAAGGTCAGTGATACTCAATATACTTCAGGTTCAGGCATACATGGTATAAATTTGGACAAGGTAGATACACTCCTTCATGAAATATTGTACTAAATAGAATCTGATCTGTAGAAAATAGGTCAAGGTCAGTCATCTTCAGCACACCTCTGGGCCATCGCCAGATGTATAGATAGTATTAATTTGGAAAGCCTAGTAGCTACATTTCTTCATGTTATATCATAATTCAACACATTTCATAACAGTATATGACCTTGAAAAAATAGGTCAATGTCAGTCAACTGGAATAGGCTTCTAGGCAATCACCAATTGCATATTTAATATGAATTGGAGACCTTAGCTTTAATCTTTAAATAATGTATAGCAAATAATAGAATTTGACCTTGATAAAATAGGCCAAGGTCAGTCATTTTCAATAAGCTTCTGACCTTTCACCATATGCATAAATGGTATGAATTTCAATGCCTGGCTCAACCCTCACAATTGGCCACAGCATTCAGCAATTGCCGAGGTAATCCATTCACTTCAACAATTTTTAACATGGTGCTAAATGGGAGTTATTTTGATGCCATGTGATGTTTTCCGAATTGTGAGAGATGCTGGCTATAATCCTTCTTGAGAAACCGTGTCCACAGACAGACAGATGAAGCAACAATGACAATACCATTCGGGCACATTTGGCCGAGGGGTAACAAGGCCAGATAAGTGATGCAGATTTCATTTGCGAAATCGACCAGGCTTGAGATACCGACTTTTCTAAAGCTACTAGCTAGTAGACAAAATACTTCTAATAAAACCAAAAGAAGTAAATAAGCTGATAGTTCCAACATTAACCCATGAAGAATATAAAAGACAAAATATGACCTTTGCATTTCACCTTCAAGCAGTGAATCACAGATTTGACAGATATAATGTGCAATCGTATGAATATACAGTGAACCCTCATTATAATGAAATTCATTACACATTGTCAGAATACCATTCCAATTTGGTCTTCTTTGAGCATGTTGAGATCAGTTAAACTAAAGTACGTCAATGATACATGTGGCTGGCAGACACCATATCAAAAGCATATATTAAAATCTGATTTCATCATCCTTTTATTTGACAGGTTGCTCCTCTGTGGCGTTGCAATGCAGTCTAGGAGTCGCTTATTGTGAAGTTGAAAGGAAATTTACACTATAAAGAAATGAGTCTGGAAGAGTACAGTTCTCAAGTTCTATCGATTTGACATAATGTTTCAAAATTCTTGGGACAGTCTCCGGCTGAGAATCTCAACTCTCAAATAGCAGATTATCCACACTGTGACAGTCTCCGACTGAGAATCTCAACTCTCCACACTGCGATGGCATTGGTTTTGTGCTTGGATTATTCACCACCATGAGGACAAGTGTACTGTAGCATGGGTTATTCTGTGAAGAAACATATATATCATATCAACATGCAATTAATACAATTTCTCACATATCTCGTATGCATTTAGAGAAGGAATTCACTGCAACATCACCAATTTAGATCCTTCATTCTTAGCAGTTAGGATGAACTAATTAACACTGCGGCCTACATTGGAGAGAGAGAGAGAATTGAAATTAGTTAGGTGGAATCTAGTTTACATAATAAAACCTAATAATAATTACAAGATAACATGTTTTATTTCAGCATGTCTTGAGATTACTTAGACTTTATGAAAGTGCAGATTATTTACCTGTAAATTTCCAAATAAAATTTTGGAGTCACCGATTTTCAGCTACCAGCATCAAGATCTCCATACTACAAGGCATCGTCGACTGACAGATCAAGTGATGCAATATTTACTCCTACCTGCAAATGGAATAAAACTTTGAAACTGCTTGAAAGTAATTTCAGTTGTATGTCCTCATTTGTCCTTATGATGAGCACCCATTAATTGAATCAATCTACTAACTTTCAATCACCACCAAAGTTTGCTACGAACTCTGATCAGTCACTCTAATATATTGTATCACCTCTTAAAGTGTAAATGTGGTACTTCTGTGAGTTTACATCATATTCAAGATAATCTTCCAAATTATTGAATTTATACCCTGTTTCTTGTTTTACGACTTTAAATTTGACAATTTCAAAGTTATTAATGGTATTGTAGTGCACAGCGCCACAAGCATATCGAAACTTGCGACGTTATTATGGAACGATTATCCATCTCACAACGCAACATTGTTAATCTGTTCCATTCTCTGCACTGCCTCGACATCAAGCAGACTGTGCATGAGGACGCTCAATTTATGACGTCAAAAAGGGGCAGTGAAGATCTCTCCCACTGTAGAAAGTTGCCTTTGAACCCTCTGAGCCATAAAATGACAGAATGTTGGGAAAGACGTTTTATTATTCACATCGTTAACTTGAATATGAGGTGCACTTACACAAGTACCTCAGTTACACTTTAATGTAGGAGAAACTGCGATCAGTCTTCTGCTTCTGGTCAGCTGCATATTGTACTGAACCATGAGTATTGATCAATACTTTCAGCAAAGTTATTTCCCTTGACAAAGGCGGGAGTTCTCTAAAAATTCACATTCCAAATCAAATTTAACTAGAACTCGTGGACTTCGAAAGGCTGCCGTTATCTGTGTGATTTTATGATTTTTGACTGTGATCTTTAGAAATACATAGTTTTTCCTATTTCCCAAAATTTGATCATGTGTATAGGTTGTGCTATGTGTAACGCTTTAGTTATCTTTGACAGTCATAACAGGATGAAATGTACGAAGTACAATAATTTAATAATTTATTCCATTAATTAATTGGACGCTTCAGAGAAAATTTTAATGAAAACCAGAGCATCTGATGTCCCCCGACGTTAGTACTACTGATTTGGTTTGGAACCTTAACATTCGGTACCCAGCATGGAAAGTAATCTCGAGTGATATCCTGTGGCATCCATTATCGAGTGATATCCACATACCAAATTTGCAAAGAATCCGTTCAGGTTTTTGAAAGTTACCGTCCAGAAGTAACTATTTTTTTTACTTGTCTTCCTGGTACTTCAGCTTGTCACCCCTACTGAAACTTTTGTTATCACCATACTGTCATGTATTCCAACTAGTTTCTCCATTTTTTCAGGCATTGTAGAATTTGAACACGTCTCTCGATCGGGAGACGTTGATGACATTGACAGATTTATCTCCTTCCTCTAGCTCTGCATTGCCAAAATCAATGTCCTCACTTCATGATGTTGATCATCATCCTAACGCATGGCACTATATCATACGTAGAAAACCTATGCTAAGGTATAGGTTGAAAATGCAAATTGAACCCTCATTTTTGAATCAAATTGGAAGCAAGTAAAAACATTTTCGTTGGGAAAATAAAATAGCACATCGTATTGATATACTATTCGAAATTAACTTAATATGCTGGCAAATGTTGTCACCCGAAAAGAAATGCTTGATTTTCAGCTTCAAAAAACACTGTCCAATCTAATCTAGGTTAGTTTCCCCGGCCATGTTGAGCAGTGGAGGCGATCTGCGCCTGACAGAGTTGTCTTCCCTTACCAATCAAAGTTGGACATGCCTCGGCCATCAGTTATTGTCTACAGTCACGCATTGAATACGATGTACTTTTAGAACTTTGACAACATCATGTATTGTAGGTTGACAAAAAGGTGATCTAGTAGTGTTGACTAGTTCTATCATTTTAGAAATACATAGAAGTTGAGCCAGGTCGGCTTTTGCCAAGGCCTTAATTGATGGGAAAATTTTGCAGTGAGGTTCTGGTAGAGCATAATCAAATCAAGTAGTTTGATCTTGGAAATACTGATCAAAGTCAATCATCTTCAACAATTATCTGGTCTATTCTAACTTGCATAAGATTTTATACACTTGAACATATAGAATTTGACCTTTTAACTTAGAGAATAGGTCAAGGTCAGTGATACTCAATATACTTCAGGTTCAGGCATACATGGTATAAATTTGGACAAGGTAGATACACTCCTTCATGAAATATTGTACTAAATAGAATCTGATCTGTAGAAAATAGGTCAAGGTCAGTCATCTTCAGCACACCTCTGGGCCATCGCCAGATGTATACATAGTATTAATTTGGAAAGCCTAGTAGCTACATTTCTTCATGTTATATCATAATTCAACACATTTCATAACAGTATATGACCTTGAAAAAATAGGTCAATGTCAGTCAACTGGAATAGGCTTCTAGGCAATCACCAATTGCATATTTAATATGAATTGGAGACCTTAGCTTTAATCTTTAAATAATGTATAGCAAATAATAGAATTTGACCTTGATAAAATAGGCCAAGGTCAGTCATTTTCAATAAGCTTCTGACCTTTCACCATATGCATAAATGGTATGAATGTCAATGCCTGACTCAACCCTCACAATTGGCCACAGCATTCAGCAATTGCCGAGGTAATCCATTCACTTCAACAATTTTTAACATGGTGCTAAATGGGAGTTATTTTGATGCCATGTGATGTTTTCCGAATTGTGAGAGATGCTGGCTATAATCCTTCTTGAGAAACCGTGTCCACAGACAGACAGATGAAGCAACAATGACAATACCATTCGGGCACATTTGGCCGAGGGGTAACAAGGCCAGATAAGTGATGCAGATTTCATTTGCGAAATCGACCAGGCTTGAGATACCGACTTTTCTAAAGCTACTAGCTAGTAGACAAAATACTTCTAATAAAACCAAAAGAAGTAAATAAGCTGATAGTTCCAACATTAACCCATGAAGAATATAAAAGACAAAATATGACCTTTGCATTTCACCTTCAAGCAGTGAATCACAGATTTGACAGATATAATGTGCAATCGTATGAATATACAGTGAACCCTCATTATAATGAAATTCATTACACATTGTCAGAACACCATTCCAATTTGGTCTTCTTTGAGCATGTTGAGATCAGTTAAACTAAAGTACGTCAATGATACATGTGGCTCGCAGACACCATATCAAAAGCATATATTAAAATCTGATTTCATCATCCTTTTATTTGACAGGTTGCTCCTCTGTGGCGTTGCAATGCAGTCTAGGAGTCGCTTATTGTGAAGTTGAAAGGAAATTTACACTATAAAGAAATGAGTCTGGAAGAGTACAGTTCTCAAGTTCTATCGATTTGACATAATGTTTCAAAATTCTTGGGACAGTCTCCGGCTGAGAATCTCAACTCTCAAATAGCAGATTATCCACACTGTGACAGTCTCCGACTGAGAATCTCAACTCTCCACACTGCGATGGCATTGGTTTTGTGCTTGGATTATTCACCACCATGAGGACAAGTGTACTGTAGCATGGGTTATTCTGTGAAGAAACATATATATCATATCAACATGCAATTAATACAATTTCTCACATATCTCGTATGCATTTAGAGAAGGAATTCACTGCAACATCACCAATTTAGATCCTTCATTCTTAGCAGTTAGGATGAACTAATTAACACTGCGGCCTACATTGGAGAGAGAGAATTGAAATTAGTTAGGTGGAATCTAGTTTACATAATAAAACCTAATAATAATTACAAGATAACATGTTTTATTTCAGCATGTCTTGAGATTACTTAGACTTTATGAAAGTGCAGATTATTTACCTGTAAATTTCCAAATAAAATTTTGGAGTCACCGATTTTCAGCTACCAGCATCAAGATCTCCATACTACAAGGCATCGTCGACTGACAGATCAAGTGATGCAATATTTACTCCTACCTGCAAATGGAATAAAACTTTGAAACTGCTTGAAAGTAATTTCAGTTGTATGTCCTCATTTGTCCTTATGATGAGCACCCATTAATTGAATCAATCTACTAACTTTCAATCACCACCAAAGTTTGCTACGAACTCTGATCAGTCACTCTAATATATTGTATCACCTCTTAAAGTGTAAATGTGGTACTTCTGTGAGTTTACATCATATTCAAGATAATCTTCCAAATTATTGAATTTATACCCTGTTTCTTGTTTTACGACTTTAAATTTGACAATTTCAAAGTTATTAATGGTATTGTAGTGCACAGCGCCACAAGCATATCGAAACTTGCGACGTTATTATGGAACGATTATCCATCTCACAACGCAACATTGTTAATCTGTTCCATTCTCTGCACTGCCTCGACATCAAGCAGACTGTGCATGAGGACGCTCAATTTATGACGTCAAAAAGGGGCAGTGAAGATTTCTCCCACTGTAGAAAGTTGCCTTTGAACCCTCTGAGCCATAAAATGACAGAATGTTGGGAAAGACGTTTTATTATTCACATCGTTAACTTGAATATGAGGTGCACTTACACAAGTACCTCAGTTACACTTTAATGTAGGAGAAACTGCGATCAGTCTTCTGCTTCTGGTCAGCTGCATATTGTACTGAACCATGAGTATTGATCAATACTTTCAGCAAAGTTATTTCCCTTGACAAAGGCGGGAGTTCTCTAAAAATTCACATTCCAAATCAAATTTAACTAGAACTCGTAGACTTCGAAAGGCTGCCGTTATCTGTGTGATTTTATGATTTTTGACTGTGATCTTTAGAAATACATAGTTTTTCCTATTTCCCAAAATTTGATCATGTGTATAGGTTGTGCTATGTGTAATGCTTTATTTATCTTTGACAGTCATAACAGGATGAAATGTACGAAGTACAATAATTTAATAATTTATTCCATTAATTAATTGGACGCTTCAGAGAAAATTTTAATGAAAACCAGAGCATCTGATGTCCCCCGACGTTAGTACTACTGATTTGGTTTGGAACCTTAACATTCGGTACCCAGCATGGAAAGCAATCTCGAGTGATATCCTGTGGCAAGTTATCCACATACCAAATTTGCAAAGAATCCGTTCAGGTTTTTGAAAGTTACCGTCCAGAAGTAACTATTTTTTTTACTTGTCTTCCTGGTACTTCAGCTTGTCACCCCTACTGAAACTTTTTTTATCACCATACTGTCATGTATTCCAACTAGTTTCTCCATTTTTCAGGCATTGTAGAATTTGAACACGTCTCTCGATCGGGAGACGTTGATGACATTGACAGATTTATCTCCTTCCTCCAGCTCTGCATTGCCAAAATCAATGTCCTCACTTCATGATGTTGATCATCATCCTAACGCATGGCACTATATCATACGTAGAAACTTCTGCTCATAGCCATGCAGTAATGGATGATATCTGAGTATATTAGGGCATTTCCCAATTGGTCACATCCGATTGGTCCCGTGAGATCCGACAACGGCGCAATCACATTCATAACACGAAGACACACCTCCAGAAAGCCATCGACTGAAACGATCCCTTGGTGGGCCTCGAAATAACCCTTATCACAAAATAAAAAGCATATCATTTTCGTGTGAACTGTCGCCGATTTTATTTTTTTGAAATAGGTAAGGTCGTTTGTAATACGATTTTTCTTAAGAAAAACAAAGAAGCATGCTCCGTTAGAGTGAGAACTAAAATAGCTGATTCGCACAACTTCGTTTTTGTCTCGCATAGAACCCCCCGGTCTTGCGCCTCTGCACTCAAGTGAGACTGAAATTTCTGAGATGCCCAGTTCAAAATATTTAAAAACAGATAACTTCTTTGGCTCGTTTAAATGCGGCGGGCATGTGACTTGATGCTTCAGGAACAACTTTCGAACAGGATTATGTCCCTCCAGAAATATGTCCTTTGCGGCTGATAGGTGGCAGCGTGTGGAATACATGCCGAATCATAGCGATAAGCTAAGGGCAGTGTTAAGTGAAACGTGAAATGCCCTTAGCAAGCTAAGATGGATGTCGACTCGGTGGGCTCATTTCCTTCACCAGACTGTTCCACTATTAGGGAGTTCAGTGTAACATGTCAACAAAAGGTTCAATTAAGAGATTAAATTTGTTGGAACGATATTTTCTTAAATATCATAACAGCAGGGGGGTTTTAGCCACTTTTTCATCCAGGTAACCCAGATTAAAAACTTGAATTTGAAGAATTGCATTTTTTAGAAATTTTGAAATTGAGTTTTGCCACAAACAATTGAACCTTTTATCGATGGGAAAATGCGCGCCAAACACGCGCAAAAAAAATGTGTTATAGTGGATAAATATTGAATTCTTCAAGAGATAAGTTGAGTTCCCAAATGAAAATGTTGAATTGTCGTGACAAATAATCAAGCAAATAGTTGTTGTTGTTGTTGTTTTCACTATTAGATCAACTCGCGAGTGCAACGTTTGCGTGTCTGGAGCAAGTCAAAATCGGCACGAGCAACGCAACGTTCATGTTCATGTGTTAGCTGCCCGTGTTGGCAAGCACGATTTTCTTCCGATTAAAATACTCAGTGACAAAGTTTTATTCAGCTTTTATTCTCCGCAATAAAACGATCACTCCGCTTGTTCTGGTTGAGTTATCAAAATGGTGTTGCCAGGCATGGACAGTCGATTGAAATACAGGCTGAATGGGCCAGTGCCAGTCAATCTAGTGCAGTTCTTTTTATTTATCCATTAGTTTTGCCTTTCAAGCCTTTCGCTAACCACAGCGCCCTCAACGAGCAGAAAGGGAGATCACTTCAAAGCAGCTCTCGTAAAAGTCTCGCGAGAGCCCATTTTGCAGTATGCGCAGAGACGTTTGTCTTCTTGGATTTTGGATTTTGAACTTCCGGTTGAGAATTTTAGACGAACAATTTGGGCTTCAAAGACAGACTTCTGTTTATCTGAGACAGCCCAAATTGTTACGAATTTCTAGTTCAATATCTTCTCCACATTTGGCCCTGTGACGGTAAGTCTCAACTCTGCTTTGTTTTTTCGCAATCTTGCGGACAAAGCGATTTGGGCCCCCATGAGACCAAGCTGATTCAATAAGGCTGCGCGCATAGCGGCAGCCTTAACAAGAGCCTGTAGGGCTTCAAATCATGCCCACACATTTGACCAGAATTAATATTTGCAATCTCAAATGAGAAAGGCATAAAGTAAATTGTAGACTCACAGATTTATGCCTACAAGATCAAGGTACCGGTAGTGATATACCTGAGGTTTGTCATGATCCAGATAATTTTTATCACAGTGATCACCTTGGACATTTTGACCTCAAAATGAAAAGGGTTCCTATTTGCCCCATGTCTAAGGATAGGTGTATAAAGAGAGCAACTGGACAATTCTGTGCTTCAGTGATTAGTATGTTTAAGAGGTAGGTAGGTAATTTTAAACACGATGATAATGTGCACAGTATTTCAGTACTTAAAAAATGACCGACAGGAATGTCAAGGACAAATAGCTTAACTTGCTTTTCACATCTCATACTTTAGTAAGCATTTCTAATCCAAACCCCCTAGCCTGGCCTCTGTGATCATTACCTGAGTGAAGAAAGTGTCAGAAATGCAAAAGTAGCACAGGTTGTCTTGAAGAAGGCAAGAGCAGACAAGACTGCTTGATAAAACATGATCTGTATTGTCTGAGATCTGTGACAGGTCGTAGAGAAATCTGAAAACAAAAGATGAAAAATTAGATTCGATCAGCATAGTCTAGATAGAATCTATGACACACCATAGAGAAATCTGCAACAAAACAGATGAACAGCAGATATACGATCTGCATATTCTGGGGTCTGTGACAGGTGAAAGAGAAATCTGAAACCAAACAGCAGATATGATCTGCATAGTCTGGGATCTGTGACTGACCATGGAGAAATCTGAAGCCCAACAGATGAAACAGTAGATAAATGATCTGCTGAAGCCAAACAGATGAAACAGTAGATAAACGATCTGCATAGTCTGTGATGTGTGACAGGACATACAGAAATCTGAAACCAAACAGATGAAAAAGTAGATACAATGGGATCGTGACTGTTTGGGATATGTGACAGGTCAAAGAGAAATCTGAAACCAGAGAGACGAAACAGTAGATATGATCTGCTTTGTCTGGGTTCTGTGACAGTCCATAGAGAAATCTGAAATCAAAGAGATGTAACATTAGATATGATCTGCAATATCTTGGATCTGTGACAGGTCAAAAAGAAATCTGAAACCAACAGAAGAAACATTACATACGGTCTGCAATGTCTGGATACTATAACCAGTCACAGAGAAATCTGAAACCAAAGAGATGAAACAGTAGATATCATCTGCATAGTCTGGGTACTGTGACAGGTCCTAGGGAAATCTGAAATCAAAGACATGTAACATTAGATATGATCTGCAATATCTTGGATCTGTGACAGGTCAAAAAGAAATCTGAAACTAACAGATGAAACTGATGAAACAGATGAAACATTCTCCAAAGAGATGAAACAGTAGATATGATCTGCATTGGCTGATTACTGTGACAGGTCATAGGCAAATCTGAAACAAACAGATAAGCAGTAGATGATCTGCATTGTCTGGGCACTGTGACAGGTCAAAAGATCAACAGTCAAGTAATCACTCGGCTTGAAGATCAGGAAAATGAGAATATTTATCAGCAGTATATTTCAATTCAGGGCTGTGGAATGTGACCAAGCTTCATGTATACCGTCATAGCAAACATATTCATTTTGAGATGTGATCTCTCCAGTTCTAGAATATGCATTCTGTCTTTCGGATATTCCGAGCTCCTGTTGATTCTGAGGTCAAAAGTTCAACAGTTGCTGTATTTCTAAACAAGCCAGTGCTCTATTTTGAGAAAGCTAATTGTTTCATTACAAAATTAATGTGTTTGTTTTGCTGGCGCACATTGAAGCCAATTTTGTCTCTTGTTATAGTGCTATCTTTACTGATGATACTTCATCCAGTCACATTGATCTATCCTCCTAATGCTGAGCATCAATGAAGGAAGCAACAAGTTCCAATTTTTAAGTGTTAAATATGACTTGACCAGAGATTGATCAAAGGACCTCCCACTTGTGAGGAGGATGCTCTAACCACTAGACCATTGCAGTGCAGTGAAACGAAGAGGCTGTTACTTACATGGGCATTGTAGGCGGTATGAAGAGAACTCACTGAGATCGACTTACAATGGCTGCAAAACATGTACAGAGAAAAGTAACATTTAGCATTCAGATTTATTTCCTTTTTTTCCCCATAGAATCACGAGTGAGAAGATTATTTTAGTTACTCAAGCACCATACAGCCTGCATGGTCACACTTTCATCTCCTGGTCATCAACCTCATATATTCTGAAAGATTAAATGATCATAGACTGGTAGAGTTAAAGATCTCATCAGTCCTAAAGAATAACTTTTTTGACAAACTGATAGTCTAATACAGATTTAAACTACATTTAGATGATAGATTACACTTGTCTCAATGATGAAATCCACCATGAAAATATATTCTTGCTATTCTCCCCTGACTGATGAGGATCTGGAATTGAGATTGCTGATGGATTTTCAGAAAAGGTTTCCTTGTTTCTTCTTGCACAGAAAAATATGAGGGAACAGCAAGATAAATCTTCTTAGTTCAGCAGTTTTGAGAACGATAAATTTAAATTTCATTTATTTTTGCAGTCCATCACAGGCATAATGGTTAACACTATCAGAATACCCACCATGAAGCTCACAAGTGTCTTCAACCTGAGAATGCACTGAACCTGCAAGAAAATGATATTTATTTTGTCATGTTTGAGGCAACAGTATCTCTTTCTAGATTCAAGGCATGAAATGTTCAGAATTTCAGTCCCGGTCGAGACTGTTTACTACTCAATTTTATGTGAGATCCAAATAATATATTCACAGATTATTACTTCCCTGCAAATATAAACATGTAGTAAGTAGGCCTACTGAACAATTGCCATGGCAGATTAACTTTAGGCCATCCATAATAATAGTTGTAACTAAGGTTCAATAATAGACATTGAACCTGATGTCATCACTGCACTGCATTGTGGGAATCAGAAGTATAAACCCACCATCTTTGGACTACACAGGTGGAAACTGTAATTCAGTTGGCATGGATACACAATGCATCATGGGATAGAAAGAAGGATAAAATGTCATCAGGTTTCATGGATATTGGTGAGTAGGTAGGTTGGAAGGCATTTTTATTTTATTTTATAATTTATCATTATCAAATGTGATTTTGACAAAACATTTATAAAACAAGATTTGAAATTGGTTATAGGTTATGCATATGTAGATTTATTGGTATCTACTTATTTACTCAAAAAATCATCATAACATTAATTTTTGAAAGTTTTAAACAGATCACTACTGGAATCCTTTATATTTCAAATAATAAAAAAATGAGGCTACCCAAAAATTGCTGAATATTTTTGGTAGGATGGTTACATCAATCACAGATCTTATATAACAATGGCCCTACTCTGGTGAATATGTAATCAGATCTACATATTGCCAGTTCATGGCATAAATACAAATTTGCTTGTGACATTGTCCAGACATGCCTTATTTTATTTCTTGTTCTCAGTGACTGTGGATCATCTGTCAGAATATTTCCAACATTATGCTTCTGACCAGATTGCATTATCCTGGGTGACAGGTCATGACAGTCATTACAGGAACTCATTCGTGATATTTGTGACATTATGCTTATGTATTTGGATATAGACTGGTTGCCTCCCCTGCATATCCACACAGAAGACAGGTCATGACCAGCATCGTTGATTCAAAATTCTGTCTGGATATAGACTCATTCTACACATTTCAGAATGTATCGTGTCCCAATAAACACTCCTGACCTGGAGAATGAACAGGCAGCGAAACGAATGCTGGCATAACCAGTCTACTGTATGGGCATACAGGGGAGGTAACCCCTGATTTGGATTCTCCATTCTCGGGACAGATGTCTATCTTGCCTAATATACGCTAGGAGATTATACGAGAAGTTCAGTTGTTTGCTTTTCTTCTAATTTGATGGCTCACACCAGAAGGGCATGATATCACTATATATATTGTTTGCTATTTTCTTCTGTTGCACACAGAATCTCCAAATCCATAATCTATCAGTATCGGGTCTCTTCAAAATGTACATGTAGACATTTGCTGATTGAAATGGGTTATGTTTACACAATATATAAACAACAAATTTGAAATAGATCGAATTCAAAGTAATGTTCTGACACACTCGTCATTAGTCTCAATTTTAGCGCCTCTTGCTGACAAGCATAGGTGGCTGTTTATAATACACAACCAACTCTGACGACCAACACATACTACACTGGCTTTCATTATCCGCCAGAGGCATAGTGGTAGCATGTCTCTGGTGGAGCGAGAATGCAGACGATGTTACCATATGAGTTTTACACTGTATTATATGGGAATATTATTTATCATGCCTTATACCATGTTAACATATTTGTTAACTCCTCTTTACATGCATCTCACATCTCAGTAGTGCAGTGCCCATGCATATTCTCCATTTGGTCAGCATACAAGTACAATTCAATTCTGAAAGTAAACAGAAATATAATAAGTACATGTATTCCTTTCCTTTGAAATAGTACCAGATTTTAAAATAAAGAAAAATCTCTCTTTTTCAGTAAGAATAGCAATCATCTCATAATATTGCTCAACAACGTTCAAGCAAGAAATTTCCAGTAATAGAATGATTGAATTAAATGCCTTTTCAATCAAAATAGCAATCATTT